>CAJNJA010096463.1:0-13499 GCA_905231915.1 Symbiodinium necroappetens
GTAGAAATGGTGGTGGTAGTAGTAGTAGTAGTAGCAGCATTAGCAGCAGCGGCCGCAGCAGCAGCAGCAGGAGGAGGAGAAAGTAGTAGTAGTAGTAGCAGCAGCAGGAGGAGGAGGAGGAGTAGTAGTAGTAGTAGTAGCAGGAGTAGTACTAATAGTAAGTAGTAGTAATCGCCGTCGTCGTCGTCGTCGTAGCATTAGCATTAGAAGTAGCATCTGATTTTAAGTTAGATGTCGCGGTAGCAGTAGGAGTGGCAGAAGCATTAGCATGAGTACTTGTACTAGCAGTATCAGCAGCAGAAGTGGCAGCAGCGGCGGCATTGCGATTTTTGCTGTTCCTTGCGAAGTTCCTCTGTATCACATCTGGTGCGACGGTAGCTCCCATAACTTCGCCCGCGCTCCTGCTAGATCTGCTAGAACGCCGCAGGACAACTTCCTTGCAGACGTGATCGGTGCTGCTCTCCCTGCAGGGGAGGAGCAAGCTGCCATCTATCCATAAGCCGTGATGATGGTGATGTTTTACTTTTGAATGCATGCTAGTTGCGTACAAAACTTCGCCGTAGTGAGGATCGCAATACTGCGGTCTTTCATGAAACGGCTCCATGTGGAGACACCTTGCAGCTTGACACCTACTTGAAGTTTCATGGGTAAGCGTAAGTCGGGCTTGGACTGTGTGAACGAAGGTTGGAAGTGAGGACAACTTCCAGCTGCTTTTATTTTATGCCCGACTTACGAGCATCCATCATCCTTCAAGTGAGCATTTGCCATCCGCTAACGGCTTGGCATATGTGCCCTCCTTCAAAACAGCGAGGTGTGGCGCAGATAGAGCACTCGAATTCACAACTGAACTGCTATTGTCTGTACGCAAAAGCTCGTGAGTTCTGCATCCCGGGGACTTCAGTGGCGAAATCGTAGGGAGTTTAGGGTTTGGGGTTGCGTTCAGGGTGAACTAGAGAGGGGGCAACGCGAATCCACCCTAGCTGTGAGTTTCACCTTGCCATGTACGCCTACCTTGCCGATACTAACTATTGGGCCAAGACCCTAGACGGCCTAGACCCCAAACCCTAGACCCTAAACCCGAAAGCCTGAACCCTTGCTTACGGTTGCTGTTTAGGGCCTCCTAAGCCCCGAGTCCTCAGCTGGCAAGCCCAAACGCTCAAACTCTGCAGCGGTTTAGGGTTTAGGGTTAAGGGGTTTAGGGGTTATAGGGGTTTAGGGTTTTGGGGTTTTGGGGTTTAGGGTATTCAGGGGTTTGGGCCGGTTTGGGTTTAGGGTTTAGGGGTTTAGGGGTTAGGGTTTAGGGGTGACCCCTTCCGAATCTCCCAACCTGATGCTAACCCAATGCCCGAGCCCTTACACCCTAAATCCTGATCCACCACTTGGACCCTAAATAACCTACCATTTTAAGGACTCATACAAGGAAACCAAAAGAAGGACCACTAAAAAGGTAGGTTCCTGGGGGTCCAGGTAATTCCTAGAAGCCTCAAGCCTACACCCCGGACCCCTGGACCCTCTAGGGTTTAGGGCTTGGGGAGCAGAGGGACCTGAAAGGTTGAGAGTTTAGGCTGGAGCCTCGATTCTGGGTACGACTTTCTTCGTTTCCTGCTTCTGGTCCGCGTGTTTTCCTTGAAGTAGAGATACCTTACGAGGGGCCTCGGACTGAAACAACTCCCATTTTTTAAAAGGTCTTTGCAGTCGTCGTCGTCGTAGTCGTAGTACTACGTGTATGTGCACGGTTTAGGGTTTGGGGCCAAAGCCCCGAAGCCTCAACCGCAAGCTCAAAAACGGTGCCGGAGGCCAGGGTGTCTTCGAGAGACAATCCACCTGAGACTGACATCTGAGGACGGCGACAGCGACTGGAAAACTCACTTCAGCAACACTTGTCCAGGTTTAGGGGTTGTAGGGGTTTGGGGGTTGTAGGGGTTCAGGGCTTAGAGGCCAGCTTACCCCTCAATTAACGCACCCCCCAAGAGTTATAGCGGATCTTTTCATATGAAATATATCTATATATATATATGTATATATAATATATAATATAATATAAATAAGTATATACTTACATATATATATATGGTTTAGGGTTTAGGTTCAGGCCATGTCGCTTGTTTTTTGTTTACAGTTTGAGGTCTCCGAGGGGCTCCTCTGGACGATCGACGAGGGAATGACGAAAATCCGCAAGCCGAGGGATCTGTGAACAACTTTGCCGTCTATTGGCTCTTCTGGGCTCTTGTTAAGGGATTAAAGTTAAGGTACTACAATAAGGAAACCATACCATTTACTATAGATCCGTATTATGGTAACTTAAATGAAATCCCTTAACAAGAACCCAGTTTTTCTGCTGCGATGAAGGGGCCGTCTCCGGTGTCCCGTTGCTTTTTGCTGCAGCACCGCGAAGCGGCGGCTGCACCAAAGTTGCCGCAGGGCGTTGCATCGCGGTGAAGCAGCCTGGAGCTCTTGTCTTCAAGATGTTCCTAAACCCAAACCCCAAAACCCTAAACCCTAAACTCCGAAACCCGAAACCCTAAACCCAAAAAACCCTAAACCCCTACACCCCTAAACCCCTAATTGACGATTCGGAACCTCACGGTCCAGGATGCCGTCAACATGAAATGGACTTCTCCCTCGTTGTTTTTGCAGTGACACGGTACATAGTATATATCATCTCTTCCAGACACACGCTGTCGCCATCGCAAAGATTATCCTCGATGTCACGTGCTCTGCAGTCCCACAGGCCACAGCACGCCGCAGAGTATGTTCTGAGAGCCTTTGAGATTGAAGACCTGTGGATACTTTTGTGTTAAGCTTCAGCAGCTTCCGAGCCGTGCATGTCGCCTGCTTAGAAGCAACACTGGTCATCCCTAAACCCTAAACCCCTAAACCCGATAGTCATGGCACTCGGGTGCCGGATACGAAGAACTTGAACCCGATGATCGTTGTGATCATCGGGTCCGTTTTCACTTCCGAAGTCGCGAGTGATAGTCATCCCCGCTACCTGACAAGCCAATCCTTAAGATGGAGCTCTGAGTGAGTTGTTAAATTATCCCCTTTGCGACCCTATTCGGTTTAGGGTTTAGGGCTCAGGGTTGAGGGTTTAGGGTTTAGGGCTTTACAGGTGCATGAAGGGCATCAGCGGACTTAGGACCCCGGTTACACCAGAGCTATAAGTACCCTAACTGATGCCCGTAAACCCTAAACCCCAAAGCCTAAACCCCAAACCCTAAAGCCTAAATCCTAAACCCGAAATTGGGCTATCTTCCGAAACCCTAAACCCTAAACCCTAAACTCTAAACTCTAAACCGCTTACTCTGTCCCCTGAGCCTCCACCAAGAGCCCCTGTCTTCGCAGGCTTCCCTGCGAGGCTCCACCGCCGAGCCCCCTTCGATTTAGCTTGGCACCGGGCGGGGGGTTTAGGTTTTTTAGGTTTTAGGGTTTGGGGTTCGGGGTTTAGGGTTTGGGGTTTGGGGTTTAGGAAGAAGTCCATTAGATGGTGAAGGCATCCTCGACCTTGAGGTTCCGAATTGTCAATTAGGGCTTAGGGTGTGGGGTTTAGGGTTGAGGGTTTAGGGTTTGGGGTTCGGGGTTTAGGGTTTAGGGTTTGGGGTTTAGGGTAAGGAAGGGTTTCCTCTCTGAAGCTCTTTTTGGTAAGGTCTGCGTAGAGATTTTTTGTTTCCGAGTTCTCTATGAGACTCCATGCTTCGTTTTTGAAAGTGGTGGTTCCGGTTTAGGGTTTAGGGTTTAGGGTTGAGGTTTAGGGTTTAAGTTTAGGGTTAAGGGTTTGTTTTGTTTTGCGGACCGACCTACTTTATGGAGCTCGCTCGGGATCCTACGGGTGTTGATACCAGAGCCACATAGCACAGGAGCTTCGAAACTGGTTAGGGTAGGGTGCCAGCCGCTGATAGAATAATGTAGTGCCCTGTTCCTGGTGTTCCTTACCATAAGTTTACCATAGGAACGAACAACCACAACCGTGACACACCCTAAACCCCAAAGCCTAAACCCTAATTCCTAAACCCGAACCTAAACCCTAAACCTAAACCCGAAACCCTAAACCCTAAACCCTAAATCCTAATCCCTAAACCCTAAACCCTAAACCCCAATCCCTAGACCCTAAATCCTAATCTTTAAACCCTAATCCCTAAACCCTAATCCCTAAACCCTAAACCCTAATCCCTAAACCCGCAACCCCAAACCCGAAACACACACTAACAGGGCTCTAATCTCCGAGCTACAAAGGACGCGACGAAGGTCTTAGGGGTGTGGGGTTTTGCCGTTTAGGGGTTTAGGGTTTAGAGTTTCAGGGTTTAGGGTTTAGGGTTCACCGTTTAGGGGTTTAGGTTCTAGGGTTTAGGACCTCGGGTTTGGCGAGAGGTTTGGGAGGTTTGGAAGTAAGCCACCAAGCCAAAATAGCAGACCTGGACGTATTTGACGTTGCGGCCTTTGTTTTTTTAGCGAGGGGGTCGTAAATACTTGTGTTGCATGCATGCATACATACGTACATACGTACATACGTATATGTGTCTGTGTATGTATGTGTATGTATATATATATATGCATGCATGCATGCATGCATGCATGCATGCATGCATGCATGTATGTGTGTATGAATGTATGTAGGGACGTATGTATGTACTTAAGTAAGTAAGTATGTATGTACGTATGTATGTATATGAATTTCATAAGTATTTACGGGGATTCAATAGGTTTCAGAACCCGACTGCATGCAGAAAATCTAACCCTAGACCCCCAAACCTGTAAACGGTATTTGGCTCTCGGGGAGCATTTTGGGGGCGTTGAGCACTCTCAGGTTGCAAAGGCCTACGTAGGAAGAAAGCACGGCTGTCGGCAGGGTAACCCTGCTCCCCTAGGTGCCCCAGTGGTACCCTTTTGCCCTTTTTGGTTTGGGGTCCCCTTATTAAAACCAAATAATAAGAAAAAGGGTACACTTATTATTATTAAGGGGTTACTGGGGAGACTAGTCCCTGATCCCTTCGAGTTGTGTTGAGAGCTCACGGCTTATGGTTTCGGCTTGCGCATCGCCGTGACATCCGACAGGCTCAGACACAGCCCGGATCAATCACACCCTAAACCCCAAACCCCTAGCCCCAAACGGCCCTAAACCTTAAGCCCCAAACCCCAAAACCCCAAACCCTACACCCGAAAACCCCAAAGCCCCAAACCCCCAAACCCCTAAACCCTAACCCCCAAACCCTACACCCGAAAACCCCAAACCCCTGCTTCAAACTCCGAAGCCGAGGCCCGAACCCACAAAGGCTTAGACACCGAAGCCTACACTCGGTTTTTGGGTGTAGGGTTTTGGGGTTTAGGGGTTTAGAGTTTAGGGGTTTTCGGGGTTTAGGGATCAGGGTTTAGGGGTTTAGGGTTTAAGGGGGTTTAAGGGATTAGGGTCCAAGATTGACGTCACAAGAACTGCGTCGGAAGCCGTGGATCCTGGTGTTAGTATTAGGCTTAGTCTGCATATTAGCGTGATTCCTAGTATGAGTTCAAGTATGAACAGAAGCAGTAGTATGAGTGTTGGTATTGGTATTAGTATCAGTTGTCTTAAACCCCAAACCCTAAACCCTAAACCCCTAAACCCCTAAACCCTAAACCCTAAACAGTTGTCTTTTAAACCCTAAACTCTTCAAACAGGTGTAGTCCTGCACGGTTTTTGGGACAAGCCGGAGCTCGAAACGCTCGAACCCCGAAACTCTGAACACTCCAAGCCCGAATTTATCCTAAGCTCTGATCTGAACTCTGCGGTCTAGGGTTAGGGTTTAGGGGTTTAGGGGTTTAGGGGTTTAGGGGTTTAGGGTTTAGGGTTGACTTTTGGGATAAGGGTTTAGGGTACCCTACAGTCCTTGTTTTGAGCAAACTGCGTAAAGCCTGGATGTGCATCGCATGGGGGATGCCATTCCACCGAATCTGCCGGGAGCTCGGCCTGTTGACGCATTGGTTTAGGGCGAGGGTTTAGGGTTAGGGTGTGTGCACTACTTGGAGGTTCATGGGGTAGTTATAGATGGAGATACAAGTCCCCAAAAGTGGGCTATAACCCTACTTACGACTACCCATGAAGCCTCCAAGTACCCTGAACCCTCAACCCTAAACCCTTACCCTTGGTAGCCTAAACCCTAAACCCTAAACCCTGAACCCTAAACCCTAAACCCTAAACACCTATACCCTAAACCCTGAACCCTAAACCGATCGGCGGTTTAGGACTTGAGAGTGTAGGGTCTCGATGTCAGGGAATCCGGTAATCAGCGCAGCGTTGACAAAGATTTGGGCTACAAAGTGGACATGCCGCGGTTTAGGGTTTAGGGTTTAGGGTGTAAGGATTAGGGTTTAGGGTTTGGGGTTTAGGGATTAGGGCTTAGGTTTTGGGGTTTAGGGATTAGGGTTTAGGGTTTATGCCGATGATCAATAGTAGCGACGACAGTGACGATGATGATAAAGATCAGGGCGAGACTAGCATGGTAGTGGTGGTGGGCGAGCAAAACCAAGACACCTTTGAGATAAGAAGGCTATGCAAATGGTGGTGACTAGGAAATATGGCAGTGTAGCAGTGGTGCTGCTGCTGCTACTGTTGATGATGCTGTTGTACAAGACGGTGATGATGGTGGTGCTGGTGATGATGGTAGAGGTGCTCGTAATTACCATGTTTATGTTGCTTGTCCTCGTCTTCGTCGTTGGTGGCAGTCGTAGCCGTCGTCGTCGTCGCCGGTGGGAGTAGGTGTCAGAGCAGGAGTAGTAGTAGTAGCAGTAGTAGTAGTAGTAGTAGTAGGAGGAAAAGCAGCAGCAGGAGGAGGAGCAGGAGCAGGAGCAGGCGCAGGCGCAGGCGCGGGCGCAGGCGCACGAGCAGGAGCAGGAGCGTTAGTGGCACTAGCTGGAGTAGGAATAGGAGTTGGAAGAGCGGCAGGTGTATGGAGTAGTAGAAGGAGCAGAGTCTTCAGCAGCGGAAAGCAATGGTGGCGGCGTTTTGTTCTGCTTGCGCGGCTTTGGTGGTGGTGACGGTACGTGTGCCATTACTTTGCATGTTCTTGAGCCTCACCATAGCAAGGTAATGGCTACCAGCGACAGCGAGAGGCAGGGACTCATATTATTATTGTTATTATTATTACTATTATTATGATTATTATTGTTGTTGTTATTATTATTATTGTTACTATTGTTGTTATTATTATTGTTATTCTTATTTATTATCATTATTATTATTATTCATCATCATCATCATCATCATCACCGGTTTCGCCATGAGTAACAATTGGCAGCGCGTGCTGATCATGATCGTGATCATCATGATCGCCAGCCTCTTCTTCATCACATCAACATCGTTCTCTTCATCTTCGGGCCAGTAGTTAGAGACTTTGATGATCGCAGTGTAACAGTGTTCCCCCTAGCAGCACGCCAGCGATGTGAGGAGTGACATTCATGACCGGGGCCATAGCTTTTATATCATGGCAGCCACACAAGCCCTAGCCCTGATCCTAAGCCCTAAGTCCACGCAGCACCAGCGACGTTGAGTCAGAAAGCCTGAGATGTGCTTCATCGCGACGTAGTTTCTTAAGAATCTATATGTTGCTGTTGATGGTCTGTTGTAGGGTCTTGTAAGGGTTTATCAGGGCTTCAAAGGGGTTCATGGGGTTTCTAACGGTTTTAGCGTCTATGGCTGGCGTTTGCAGTTCAAGTCTATCTTTCCTTGAACCCTAAACCTTTGTAAGAATTAGTGATCCTAAACCCTAAACCCTAAACCCTAAGAAGAAGCAAGGCACAGACACGTGGGAGCTAGACCTTAAGGGCCTTAGTTTAGGGTTTAGGGTTTAGGGTGTTTCAGCGAGTGCGCTCGACCCCTCTCCATAAAGTGTTCGGGGGGGTCGGTGCATGGGTCGAAGTCTCAACGCCGCTCACCCAAAATATGACCTTACCCGGGTTTAGGGTTTTCTACCGCCCAACCCCCCTAACAAGGGGGGCTAACCCACCAACAAGAAGTCATTTGGGTCCGGGTCCTTAATTTAAAGCTCCGGGTCCTTAATTTGAAGGTCGGGCCCTTACCTGTACTTTCGGATCCTTAATTTTAAGCTGCCATTAATTTTACACAATTTGGATTCCGGTTTGGGCTCGGGCCTGAATGATTAAGCCCAGAAGCCCAAGAATGGGGGAGACCCAGGCATCGGCACCGAATCAAACTTGCAGTTTCAAGTCCCCGAACATGTCTGTCGGTTTACAAAGAAAAAAAGCATCATCTTCGTCGGGCCTTTTGCCGATGTCGGGGTTCCACCCTATCTTTGCGTGTACCTGTTCTAAACACCCCAGTACCCCCCCTTCAAAATTAACCACCAACCCTTTGCATGAAATCTCGGCCTGGGCGGTTTCAGGAAAAGCCGTTGGGCCTCGAGCCAGAAGCAACCGAAGTCCTGGCGGTAAGCCCTGTGATGTAGGGGCCTCAAAATTTGTAATATATATAACTGTAATATATTAGAATACGGTTTCGAAGTATATTCTACTATAGTTACCATAGGGAAGCACCTGAAAGGATAGGCAACAGCTTAAAGCCCTGGCACGATTCAAACACCTTGTCGTAAGCACCCCTAACCCTAGCCTAAATCCCAAAGGTCTTATGAAGGCCCACGTAAAAAATGCCTATACATCCCTTCACACATCGAAAGAAAAGGCCTATGTATTGCCCTTACCAAACTCTAGGCCCTAACCCTAAGCCCAAAGCCCGAAGCCCGAAACCCGAAACTCGAAGCCCCAAACCGTAAACCCCCCTGAACTCTAAACCCTAAACCCAGAACCCTAAACCCTCAACCCTAATCCTAAATCCTAAACCCAAAATCGGCACCCGAAACCCCAATACAAAAGCCCCTAATCCTCTAGATGGCCAGGGGAAGCGTGGCCCGAAGGGCGGGGTGGCCAAGCATTTCATTGGGCCCTGAGCCTCAAGGCTAGGTTTCAAGGCTTCGTGAGGGTCTTGTATCGTTTCTCAAAAAGGCTGTTTTTTTCTAAGGTAGGGTTCGTCTAGTTTTGAGACGGTGTTCTGAGCGCAGTGTGTTTTTAGTTAGGTTTTGTTTTAATTGTCGGGTTCAGGGTTCAGGGTTTTAGGCTTCAAATGCTTGGGATTCAGGGTTCAGGGTTTTAGGGCTTTGGGACTTTAGTGTCCGCGGTTTGGGTTGAAGTGGTTTAGGGCTGTTCAGCGGATTCTAGGGTTTCAGGGTTTTGGGTTTTGGGGTCACCCCTAAACCCTAAACCCCAGACCGTCCCCTTCTTAATGACACCCTTCTCCGTTTAAAATAACGACAAGGATTGGGATCCTGATTCTGACCCTAAACCCTAAACCATTATACCCTAGACCCTCAACCCTAAACCATAAAGGTCCTTAAAGAAAAGATATTAAGTAATCGGGATCTTCCATTGTTCATGTCAGGGTTATAAGCTTGAGGCTCAAAGTTCAAGGGATGAGATCGTGCGGACCGCTGCCGACAACGCTATTTGCCGCTGCGCCGTGGTCTGCCCAGACTGCAGCTACCGCGCCTGTAACAGGCGCATGTGGTGGAAGCTAGACGAGCATGATCACCATCAGTGTGATGGCTGCTTATGAAGCATTGAACATGCAAAGTCACCAACGGAAGTGGCTAAAGCCGCAGATTCGCAGCCTTGGAGAAGCTTGCACCTTTTTCATACACCACTGTCCAGATTTTCCCGAAATCTTCGATGATCTGGTCCCAGGGATTGCTTCATTTGATTCGGCTTTTCTGTTTAGGGTCTAGGGTTTACTACCAATACCATTCTGGGGCTCCTTGTTGTAGCTCGAGTAGGATATACACCAAAACCCTATTCCCAGACTTTTTGTCCGATCACACCAAGACTATTCCAAGTACTAGGGCCCCTTAGGTACCTTTATAGCAGGATTTTCTGTCTGAAAAATGGGCTTTGAACCCATGCCTGCCAGCAAAAGTCAAAACGGCACTCGTTGTTTTTGTTAGTGGTTTAGGTTCACGCGCGCCGTAATGACCATGGTTTTTAGCAGGTTTTTGCGGGCTTAAGCAAGCCATCATCATCATCATCATCATCATCATTTCCGTTATCACCATTGTTATCATCGCTTTTCCTTTATGTTCCATTTTAATGTTCCAAAGCAGCTGTCGACGGACCTTAATCGGTTGGCAGACGCCCAGACCAAGAAGAAGTTTGTGAAAAACGAGGTCGGCTGCACAATCCGCATTCGTAAGGTTAGAAATCTCCCACTGAAACCACTGAATTCGTGCTTCGACACACGAATCCCTGGTAAAAGCAGTACTTTCTAAGCATCCTAAACAAACCTTTTCGGCAAAAAGTGGACACACACACACACACACCCACACCCACCCACCCACGTTGACGGCATTTTCGCAAATATTATGCACCCATGGACCGTGCCAAAACCCCATGGTCATTAAGACGCGCATTACCATTTGGGGTTTAGGGTTTAGGGTCTAGAGCTCAGCTCTCACCCGGCTTTTTGTTATCCTTATCCTTCCCTGGAACCCCAAACGCCCATACGAAACCAATCGACCGCCCGTGAAACGCATAAACCCCCTCAGCCCTAATCCCTGGGGTTGAGGGTTTAAGGTTTAGGGCGCCTTAGACTCCCAGACCCCTGAGCCCTCATTCATAAACCTGTCACCACAGCGCTAGGCTTCCTTTTTAGGGTGTCCGGCTCCTGGTTGCCAGGGCTACCTAACGTTAGTTCCTCGCGAAACTGAGCTCAGGGTTTAGGTGTGTAGGGTTTAGGGGTTTAGGGGTTTAGGGTTTAGGGGTTAGGGTTTAGGGTTTAGGGGTTTGGGGTTTAGGGTTTAGGGGTTTAGGGTTTAGGGCTGCAAGTCCGCGCTTGAGATGAAAGAGATAGACAAGGCTGCCGGGTTGATGAGCCCCAGCAGCATGATGCCCGGGGCCACTCGAGTTTAGGGTTTAGGGTTTAGGGTTCAGGGAGTGCTTGCTACATAGTACAGAACAGTTCACAGGAATTGTAATTCATAATCGAAGCTTTGATATCAGGGCTACTTGGAGGTTCATGGGTAGTTACAAGTATGGTTATAAGTCCTCTAAGATGGGTTATACCTATAGTTACCTTACTTTTTATTAAAGCCCCACTTATAACTACCCATGAACCTCCAAGCAAGAAAGGTACAAAACCCTAAACCCGAAACCCTAAACCTAAGGGATCCCTACCTGGGTGACAGTACCAACCGTCGCCTGATACCTCTTGCCTTCGATAACGAGCCTGAAGGACGGATGTCCTAGAGCCTCGAGGGTTAAGGGTGTAGGGTTTGGGAGTTTAGGGTTTAGGGTTTGGGGTTTAGGGTTTGGGAGTTTAGGGTTTAGGCTTTAGGGTTTAGGGTTTGGGAGTTTAGGGTTTAGGCTTTAGGGTTTAGTGTTTGGGAGTTTAGGGTTTAGGCTTTAGGGCATCCGTGCCTAAACCCAAAACCTTAAACCGTCAATCTGGGGTCGACATTACTTGAGGTCTCCTCCAGCAGCGTTGTCGTGGAGGAGTCCCCGAGCAACGAGGTGGGAGATGATTTTGGATTTAGAGTTTTAGGGTTTAGGGTTTAAGTGTTTAGGGGTTTCGGCTTCAGGGTTTTAGGGTTTAGGGTTTTTGGGGTTTTGGGATTTGGCTGCGGGGTGTTGCATGCCTCGATATGGAGGGATGACTGAAGCTAGCTTCCTCAGTTGAGGGGTTTTGGGATCCTGAGCAAGAGCCTGAATATCCAAAATCCATGTCGAGTTATAGTCAGTCTTATATAATCCTCTGCCGAGGCTTTTCTCTTATTAAGCCTGATTTTGCTGGGGGTCTCCGAAGTTTAACTGCTCGTAAGCCTCTCATTTCAGTTTTCTTTGCGGTCAGGTGCTGATGTCTTGGAAGGTTGGAGTCCCGCACGGACCTTGTATGCGAGGTCAAGGTTCTGTAGGCAGCCTTCAAGGTCTGGGATATGGGTTCAGGGTTGAGACGTGCTGACCCGAGTATCAATAATCAAATTGAACAGGTTTTTGCAGCTGAAGGGTTGTGACAAGGGCATACACTGCAGGGGGCCTCATATCGAGAGGTCAGCCTTGGTTGTGCATGTAGGGTTTGGGTTTTGAGTTAGGCATTAAGGTGCCGGCTAAGGCGGAATTTTGAATGCATGTTTTAGGGATACACGAGGTTCATCATGGACACAGACTGCCACCATCGGTTATAGCTTAGCAGCCGACTCCCTCTGAGGTGGGTAGTCACGGAGAACATAACATCAATGTGCAAGGAATGTGCAAGCTGCTGAAGGTGCCTATACCGCAACCCTGCACGCCTAAACCCTAAAAACCCTAAACGCCCTAAACCCCTAAATCCTAAACTCCCTAGACCCTAAACCCGAAACCCTGAACCCGACACCCTAAACCCTAAAACCCTAACCCCAAAAGACCTCAGAGCCCTGAGCCTAATCCCAAAACTTCGAACGCCGAAGGCCGCAACGCCTTCAACCCCTAGGTGCCCCAGTGGTACCCTTTTGCCCTTTTTGGTTTGGGGCCCCCTTCTTAAAACCAAATAAGAAGAAAAAGGGTACCCTTATTATTAAGGGGTTACTGGGGAACCTAGACCCCGAAAGCCGTAAGCTCCACTGCTCCCAGAGCTGAATCATCCACGGTTTAGAGGTTTTAGGGGGGTTTTAGGGTTTGTAGGGTTTAAGGGTTTTAGGGGTTTTTGGGGTTTTAGGGTTTAGGGGTTTTAAGGGTTTTCGGGGTTTTTGGGGTTTAGGCTTTAAGGTTTTTAATCCCTACATCAAGACCTCAAACCCTAAAACTCAACCTGTAAACCCTAGTCGCAAACCTTTCAAAGCCTTCCAGCCCCATGTGCAGGCTTTGCGCTATTGTCGGGTCCTCACTCCAGTTGCTACGTTTTCGGGTGCAGGGTTTAGGGTTCAACAAACCCTAAACCCTAAACCCGAAAAGACCTAAGACCCTAAGACCCTAAAGCCTAAGACCCTGAACCCTAATGCCTAAACCCTACGACCCCAAGACCCTAAAGCCTAAGACCCTAAACCCTAAAGCCTAAACCCTAAGACCCCAATCCTGCTTAGCTTTGAGGCTTCTGGATGCAGGGGTCAACGATGCGTGGTGCAATCTAGGGTGTCTTTAGGGTTTAGGGGTTTAGGGTTTAGGGATGAGAGTTTAGGGATTAGGGTTTAGGGATTAGGGTTTGGGTTTACGGTTTAGAGATTAGGGTTTAGGGATTAGGGTTTAGGGTTTAGGGATTAGGGTTTAGGGATTAGGGTTTAGGGTTTGGGGTTGAGGGTTTAGGGGGTTTAGGGATTAGGGTTTAGGGCTTAGGGCCTCATCCCTCAACTTCTTCGTCCCAAGCTGCCCCGGGCTGCCCCCTCTTCGTTAGCTCAAGCACGTCGGGCCCAGGACGCTCAGGGGTTTAGAAGGTTTAGGATTCCTGTAGGGGTTTAGGGTTTAGGGTTTCTTTAGAGGATTAGGGTTTAGGGTTTATAAGG
>CAJNJA010096474.1:0-32183 GCA_905231915.1 Symbiodinium necroappetens
GGCGGGCGACGGGCCGGGAGGCAGAATGCGTCCCCTGGCGCCGTACAGCCCTGAACTGGCGAATGCGACGGACCCGGCGCGATGCGCTTCCTTCCATCCAAAAAGAAGGGTCCTCGCTTCGTCGTACCGTTTGGCTTCAGTCGGGAGTAGAACTTGTCGTGAAACACACATGTGTGTGCAGGGACACGTTCGGCGATCGACGCAACCGCCGCAGAATCTGCGGCTCCGCGTCGACGCCCCCCCGACTTTCAGCTCCCGCCCTCTCCACCCTTGGGGGGGGCGACCTGGCGGTCGGATATCTGGCTATTTTGGACGTATGGGTCGTCGCTCGCTGGCGGGCGACGGGCCGGGAAGCAGAATGCGTCCCCGGCGCCGTACAGCCCTGAACTGGCGAATGCGACGGACCCGGCGCGATGCGCTTCCTTCCATCCAAAAAGAAGGGTCCTCGCTTCGTCGTACCGTTTGGCTTCAGTCGGGAGTAGAACTTGTCGCTCCTTCATTTTCAGGGACTGGTCACGTTGTATGCCTTTTCATGAACTCTGATGCTGTTCCAAAAACCAAGGCAGCGTAGGCAGGCCATTTGCCTTTGTTTCCCTTGCAGCACATGGTTTGAAGGAAATTCCACCCTGCTTCACGCAGGCTTTAGATGCATCCTCCTCAGGGAATTTTGGCAGTTTGCTCCCATGGTCCCGCGTGTGATGATGGTGAGCTTCTTTTGAGGTTCCGACCCTCGTAATCGAGCATGACTCTGGCAATTGTGGGGGGCACAAGGCGCGGAAGTATTGTGCCGTATATAGTTCAAACGACCGTCATCTTCTGTACCGTCATCCGTTTTCCAGCCCTCTCTGATAATGCTCACGTGAGAGGGGCTTGTAATTAAGTCTTTCCGATCAGTGAAGCATGGTCTTTACGGCTGTGAAAGGCCAACCACAGATGCAGTGGTTCCACTTCAGAGAAGGAGGTTCGCTGCTCGATGTGAGTGCATGCGGCTAGAGGAGATATCAAAGGTAAACTGGGGGCGTTCAAGTGCTTTGTACTGATGCCGCTCCGCTTTGCTCAGAGTGACATGACCTCCAGCAGGCCCTTGCACACCTACACCTGGCCAGCCTGCCTCCAAGACACGGCCGTCATATGATATTCTGCTTGCTGTCCTGTCGCACCGGGTGCAGTGCCGCCAAGGACTCGCGGAGAACCACGAGAAAGTCATGACAAGCCTGAAACATTGCCTGTCAGCCGCCGCCTTGGGTTTGGGGAACTGATGATGAAAAACTCATCGGAGTCAATTTCGAGCCGAATCCTAAGATGTTCTTTGCTTGGATGAACTTTGTGTGGTGCACGGCCAGATGCAGCCAGGTTGTCATGAAGGCCCCTCGAAAAGCCTGACGGATCCTTGGTGTCTCCTGTTACGAATCAACCACGGGCACCTTCAAAAGGTGGCTGTGGTGTGCAAGCTTCGTTTGTGAAACCGTAGCTACGGCTTCTTGCAAAGCAAAATGACTTCATCAACTGGCTGAAGTTCAGCAACAGCACTGTGGCGGTGTTTGCCTCTCATCAGGAGCTGAGCTGGCAATTCACACGTCGGAGGTCTGTACTGTGTTGTTACCGATGATGGATCGTGGCATGGCATTGGGCATGTGCATCGAGGCTTCACGGCTTAGTGAATGCCAGCTTCTTTTCTATGTTTGGGCACTTGAAGCAGCTGACAACCAACCTGAAAGTGCCAAGTGCTTCAGCACGTGTTCAGCGTCAGTTCCTACTCCTAGCTCTTGATAGCAACTTGTACACTGGACAGGACGATTTTCGATTTCAGCAGGTTTGGAATAAGCATACTGCGGTTTCGCCACTGTATGGTACGGCTCGATCTTCCATCTCGTAGTGTGGGGCAGAAGATTGCATTAGGCGTTTCTAAAGCGCTACATGCAAGCATCAAGTGCATCAGTTTGCGTATGAGGACGAGTCGGGATAGGCTTTCGAATTTCGAATAGATTGACTTGAGCACGCAGCTACAATCTCAAACTAGTGCATAGGCGTTCCGAGCGATCCTGCTGCACAGCAGCACCGAAAGCTCTTTGATTTTGGCGTGTTCGTTGCCAAATCAGATCACAACCCCCCGGGGCCTGAGAGCATGGACTCGAAGATGACAGATCGACAGTAAATTTGGCAGGGCCAGAAAGGCGAGGAAGGTTCACGAGCTTCTTTGTGCTGGATCTGGTTTGGTCCGAGATCTTCCGGCCAATTTGACAGCAACCAGATAGGTTCCGACGGAGGTATATTACGCTTTTTGCTTCCTGTTTCGTTTGAAATCTGGTTGCGTAGCGCACCTGAAAGTGCAATGAAATTTCAGGCAATTCTATGCAGACTTCTCCAGGCTCCGGTTCAATTGCCGAACAGGAGCCGGAAGGCATTGAATATTGGGATTACAGGCGTAACTTCCACTGCCTGCGGCAGCAACACACTTCAGTGTGAGGCAATGCGGGCATCTTCCCAGTGGATGTTTTGCCATTCCGGGAATTGTGCAAGTAGTGTCACCTAAATGAGCGAGGGTGGAAAATATCTTCTTCAGACTCATGTCGGATGCATATCGACCACCCTCATCTTGAGGCTAGCAGGAATGGACTCGTAGTGAACTGTAAAGCGCTTAACACCTTCTGCTGCTTCATCCTCAAGTCGGTGAGCAATTTGCATCCTCAGCTTCGGCACAGCACGGTCGAGCGGGTAAGGTGCTGCAAGGTTCTCCATATCAGTTTTCTCTGGTTGGGCACGCAGTTCCTGGCAAACTACAACCCACAAAAGGCCTTGCGATCAAAACCGCTTTTCAAAAGTTCGTGTTTACCGTTTAGTTCTTCAGTACTTGTAAGCTTGCTTTATGCTGCATGCCCCTGCAGCAGATCTTTGTCGTCACACGCTGTAGAGCAAGTGGTAAGCAATCGGTGTAGGGTAAAGCACAGTCTCGAAGTGTGCTTCTTCATGGCTGGGTCACGTGAAGCTCCTTGCGAGGCTTCCCAAAGCACTACAGTGCACATGATTGCTTGCACTGTCAACCTGCATGGGCTCAGCGTTTCCTTGTAAGTTGGTGGAAGGATGTCGCAGACGCATCAGATGCGGAAACAGAGGGGAGCGATTTCGATGAGGACTCCGTCTTCGCTGCAACTTCGGGCACTGCTTTCACACGATAAGGTTTCGGTGCAATGAAGTATCTCCTGTTGCAGGGTTTCACAGTAGGATGGGAGGCCCTAGTGAGCATCTTCGCTTGTGGTCGTGTCCCGTGGCCCACTGTTACCCGGCCGGGGTGCTTCGGCATGCGGCTTGCGATGACCACAGGTCCCTGCTGGTCGTCCATCCATCTATGTGTCCATCATCAGTGTCGTTATCGTCCATCCAACTACCATGACAATCCCTAGTTCGCAAATCAGGCTTCACTCACTGGCTGGCATTTTTTGTCTCTAGCATGCACCCGCTTTTTCCATTCCCAGAATCGTCGAGCAAGAATTTTCAGTGCATTGTATTGCTGCGCAGCACCGTTTCGCAAAAGTCAGTGCGACGCGTCAGCGCAGTACGGAGCGACATGCGTTCGAAGTTGCGTGTGCCGGGATTTAGCCACGTGTGACACTTGTCTGCATGACCACGAGGGGGTCTTGCTTGCCTATGGCATCGAGAGCCGGCGCTGGGAATAAGCAAACTCCCCCCGGTAAGACGAAAACATGACAAGCAAGGGTCTGCGCAAGCTCCAGTTTGGAGCCCCGTGCCTGGCTGCCAGGCTTGATTGAGTTGAGGCTAGTTCTCGTTTGAAAGGCGGTGTGCACGAAGTAAGCTGTAGTGCGCTTTCCTAAACAGTCTTCCGTAGCCATCTGCAGGAGGTTTGGGATGACTACTGGTCCAAACCAGCCATGCCCCAAGAGAAGCGCTTCACATCACTGCCTCTTTGGATTTGCACTATGGTCCTCGCATTAACATGTTCCTTCAGGCAGGTCCAGCGCGGACCGACAGGAATATTGCTGGAACCAGCACTGCTGCAAAGCAGGCGCACTTGTCAGCCTTAACCTTGTTTGATTTCCAACAGCAGCATGGTAAACTTTGCGAATCTGTCCATGCACCGATTCGGCCTCCAAAATGCATTCAGCTGAAGATAGTTGTAGAGGGCTCGAGCATAACCGGTTGTAGAAAAGACTAGAAAAGATCTGCCACTGCCTGGAAGACCTACCGGCTCAAAGTCAAACGGCCTGGCGGTATGAGCTGCGGCGGCCACTGAATCCGACATGCGCAGGCAATGTCTTGCTTTGCCACGAGTCGGCGACGGATGCAGTGCTTGCGACCATGAGAAGCAACTCAAAGACTTGTCTTCTCTTCTGCTGCTAGCTGTAGTACGATGGGGAGCGTACCTGCTGCAGTGGTTCTGGACATATGCTTGGCATCTGCCCCTTCAAACGATGCGACTGACTGGCTTCTTTGCCCGGCTTGTTCTGTATGTTATATTCCTTTTTCCTGGCATGATGTTTGGACTTATGTATTGGGCCTTTGCTGGCGAGAACATTATCAGTGTGAGCTACAAGGCAGGATCTGCATGGATCTCCTGTAATAGGGCCTGTTGTACAGATTGTTCGCGAACTGCTGTGAGTCTGAGCGTCGCAGCTTGCTTTGCCAAACTTGCTATGCTTGCGCGTGTGTTCAAAATTGCGAGGAGAAGGGAGGGCGCCGGCACACCTGCGACATCTACCTTCCACGCGCAAGGGCTCCAAGCCCTGGACCAAAGAAAGCACCGGCCACCCGCCTGGAAGTGGGCCTTGTGACAGTAAGGCAATATCAATAAGCGGCCTGGTGCCTTTTGGCTTGCCTGGGGCAGCTCTCCAAGCCTTCGACTTTGCATTAGACGCATCAAGAACCATCGTAGATTCACAGACACAAACTCTTGCAGCTGTCTGCAGAGCACGCAGAGCCCCCCTCACATTGATTACTTACTACCAGATACATCCTTGTACATCCGTTCAAGGTAGGCTGTACCGTGGGTCATGACAGCACCTCGCCACAATGCAGGCAAGCCAGTCTAGTAGGGCGTCGCTGAGGTGGTAGTCCTCGTCCCGGGTGGTGCGTTCCTTCTGGGCCATAAAGGCTACGTGACCATGCTCTGCAGGGCATTACGAAGTGTTGGATTTCTTTGCATCGCGGTCGATTACCGCTACTGGCCGCAAACAACAATTGATGGAATGGTGGAAGACGTTAATGAGGCTGTTGCATGGTCTTTTCAGCACTGTGAAGCATATGGTGGCGATCGGAGACAGTTAGCGCAGCTTGGACTGTCTTCAGCACAGTGTGTGACCAGTGTTCGCCTCGCATGGACACCTCTCTCTCTCTCTCTCTCTCTCTCTCTCTTTCTCTTTGTCCGAGGATTTTGGGGTTGTCGTCCGGCGCACACGTTGCTGCGTTGCTCCTTACGCGACGTGCAGCACAAGAGAAGAGGTCATCATCACCAGGCGATGGGGACTGCAGTCTAAGACCGGCTAGGCCACCTAGGTTCCAGGGATTCTAGGGCGCCAGGCGAGAGCTTCCAGAACACCCTGGCGAAGACCGAAAAAATCTCCAGAAATCTCCTGCATCATAGGCCCCAGCCACAATCATAACCAGGCTTGCTGTCTTGGTCCACTTCAGACGTGCTTGGCTTCATTGGCCTTGGTGGCATCTACCACTTTCATGGCGCCTTCATGTCGCACTTACATGCCAAAGGCATCGACTTTGTGCTACAGCGCCTGGTGCTAGGGGAAAGTGAAGCTGTACGAGAGAACCGATCGCCAACCGTTTTAATCCGTCGTGATAAAGATCTGGCCGGCCGCATGCCTCCGCTTCTCTTGGCACACGGCACCAGCGACAAAATTGTTCCACAGGAACAGTCCGAGACATTCCAGAGTGTTTTGTCTGCTGCTGGCGCGGATGTGCAACTGATCTTCAGTGAAGGTGAAGGACACAACGACCCTGTAATCCACAGCCCGCTGATGAGCAATCACAACACGGTTCAGGCGATTCTCTTGGCAATGAAACGTTGGAGCTCGAAAGCGAAAGACGAAACGGATCCCCAAGAGATCTTCCAAGCCTTGCCCACGTGGCCTCGGACTCCGCTGTCGGCCCCAGCCTCGGACCGTCGGAGACTGCGGTTCTTTTCACAAGCAAAATTCATGCGCCAGTAGTGCTTTCTGAGGTCATTCAAGTGGCACGACTCTTGACTCCGTTTTGAGTGATGGTTGCCGAGGTTCTGAGTGCACATCTCTGTGCACAGCTTTGTCGTTTGAACGGAATGTTTAACTGAAAACATCCAGGTTTGCCAGTGCATGCATTCTCATGCTTTTCGTGGAGAAAGCAGCACTCCTGCCTTAAATTGCTCTAGCCTCATAGGAGCCGAATGTTCTCTAGCGTTCCTGATGCGGATTGCCGCATTCTGAATAGTCCGTTTGCACGACTGTGTCGAGTCGAGCTTTCAAGCCGTTGCCTCACTTCCCAGTCGTTGCGAGCAGAAAAGAGCAAACCGAAACGACGCAGCGATCGAGTAGGGGAATGCAGTGCATGTTTGCCATGATTCCTCGCACAGTTTTCGTCTATGCAGGCAGTGCAGAGGCTGCAAGCACGAGTCAATTTTGACCCCCTGCCACGAGCCGGAAGTATGAGCCGGGCGCACAGTGTCATGTCAAGGTGACTTACCAAGTAGTGTTTCGTGCAGGTCATGCAGCTCAGAATTCTGCCGTTCAAAGCGAGCGAAAGGACAGCGTTTCCAGATAATTAGATGCTCATCACGAAATCTAGCTGCTCATTAAGCTCTTCAAGAGCACGTTGGAACCGTCTTTTATAACCATGGAGCCAGCACGTTTGGGGCCTCAGGACTGCTAAGTCAACAACAATTCATAGACTAATGGCGTCTGCCGGGGGCCCCCCGTAACATGGACACTGGATGTAGTGTTCGATTGATACACGCCTGCACACACTTGTTAATGTTGCAAGCAGGCCGCGGCCTTCCGAAATCTCGGACTGACGCAAGACTCCAGAGTGCAGCGCCCAGAGAGGAGAAGAGCTCTTGCGACGAGCTCTGCAATTGGACGCTACAAAAAACGCAGGCGACCGTGGAGCAAGTCCTGGACTCCAGAACGATGCATGTTCTCAGCAAGTTCCTAAAGCGTGGTCTTTTCGCCGGGCGACTAAGCACAGGGTTCGTCAATGCTGGCTGCCACTGCCAGTGTGCAAAGCAAGCTGAATCCAAGGATGAGATTCATGGCTGCATCAGTACTGGAAAGGAGGCAAATGCAACTGGCTCAGATTTTCGATGGCATCCCGAAAGTCTTCAGGAACGTTTGTTGCAAGGTCTACTATGCTACATCTGGTGATGGCATCGAGCGAGCGGTCAAGGCTCAGAGCACGAGCAAGACAACTGTGCAGAAGCAGTGCGCTGCTGTGTCTGGAAGGTCTACAAGACGTCCATTCTTGTCTTCAAGGATAGGGCTCGCTACGTGGAAGGGGAGTTCCGCTTCCGGCAGGTGCTCCAGAAGTCGTGGGACGTGCCCAGAACGGCCCCGTCTTGCTGCCAGGGCTACTGCAAGGGCAACCCAAGAAAGATGGTCGCTCAATGGGCGGAAAAGGCAGACGCGTGCTGCATGCACTTTAAGCTTTTGCAGAAGCGGCTTGCTTGCAGAAGCCTGCCCAACAGCCGAATGAACCACAAAAGTAGCAACTGTACCAACAGCCAAATCCTTCACAACCTTGCCGTCAAGCATTTGGTCTGAGCTTTCCAAAGTTCTAAGAGCTAGGGTCTCGATTGTAATGTGTAAAGGTTGAAAAGTTTACAGCCACAGAAAAGAGGCTTCTGCGCGACACGGCCCTTGAGCGGAAGCCCTCGGGAGCAAACATACAAAAAAAGGGCAAGGAAGCGTCTGCGGAAGCACTGGCCACCGCAATACCGAAAACGCTTGCCACAGCTTTGCGTGGAAGCATGCACATGCTTCGCTTATTCTTGCATTGCTAAAAACTCGTTCTATCGTGCATTGCGTCGGGTTTTGTGACAAATGAGGGCGGAGCGGCTCTCTCTTTGTTGCAGGAGCTTCAGCTTGTTTTGCTATGGACCTGCTCTGGCAGGAAATGCGAAATCTGCGCCGGCTTGCAGCCGTCGGGATTCCCTGCCCAGAGGCTGAAACCGTGTTTTGCTTTTTGAAGCTGCACCTTTCAAGGAGTTTGCCGGTCTTCCCTGTGTATATGGGCTGCGTGTGAAACACAGAACAAGCATTGCCCAAGTGCCATCTTTTGCCACGGATTGCATCATACACTCGAGTGTCTGCCATCGGGCACGTCCTCCTCGGTGTTCTTGTCGTGCAACGCCTGTAAAGGTGGTTGATGTCCGCCAAAATGTCTTGGTGATGGAGTTCCTCGGCCACGATGGGAATGCTGCTCCACGACTGAAGGAGCCGAGCACGCCCAGCGTGCTTGATTGAAGGCAAACAGTGGTGTCTTGGTGCTGTCAGGACGCTGAGGGGCTTGATGCCTCGGCCTGGGATCAGCTTTACATCGACTGCGCCGTGCTCATGAGGGGAATGTAGTGCCGTCCTGTTTGCTACATTGCTGCTACATTGCTACCGCAGACTATCTGTATGACTTCGCCTGTCGATGTTTTAGCAGCTGCAGATTTGGAGGATGCAGCGCTGCAAGCTGGTGCATGGTGACCTCTCAGAGTACAACATGCTCGGTACTTACTTGTCGGCAAAGCCAAGAGCCGGGGAAGTGGTTTTCATGTCCAGTGCCAAACATGCAAGTTGCTGCATGGCCGGACTCAGGCTACACAGCGATGGTAAGCTGTACATCATTGACGTGTCCCAGTCCGTGGAGAGCGATCACCCTCAAGCACTGGACTTCCTCAAGAGAGACTGCGTGAACGCCGGCAGCTTTTGCCTGTGCTGTGAGCAGCACGGGGGATTGGATACAACTTGCCCGGCCAAGGTCAACAATTTCTTTGCCAAGCGAACGTCAACAGGAGCTGTCCCAGTAAAGCGCCTTTTCGATTTTGCTTTTGGCTCAGAAGACTTGCTGCGTATTTCTCGATGTAATGGTTCGCCTGATTTTGGGCTCAGGTTGTTACGCGCGAGCTGCCAAGGCTTTAGGGGATGTCGCATTACTGGGATGGTCTAGAACTGACCTTTCAGGCTTGGCTCTGCAGGGAGTTCTGACGACGCTGAAGCTTTCAAGGTCGCTGCACAAGCAGGGGAGTGGCCACGAGCCCACGTCACAACGGCAAGCAAGATGCAGCATACGCAGCAGTCCCATTCGTAAACATGCTAGTCATCTTTCCAAACCGGGCCTCAATTGCTGGACGGCACTGAAGGGCCAGCCCCGGTTTTCCGACGGGGCCCTTCTCTTATGTTCCACATGCCAAGTTTGTTTCCAAAAACGTAATGCTAGGCCAACCAGGTTTCCATCTCGTTTTCCGACTGGACACGTTTCCGCAGTGCCTGTTTGACCTTACGAAAAAAGGCTGCGGAACGAAACGGTTCTTCCTCGTTTTCGGAATCGCGCTTCCCTTCTAGTGATCCAGTTTCCGAGTTTTGGAACCTTTCAAAAGTCGGTCCAGCGGCATGATCTGACTTGCAATGAACATCTTCGAATACCTCGCTGAGAGAATGGCGACCACAGTGTGCACAAGAGAGCAAGGTAAGCGCATGAGTGTTGGCTTTCTGTACGTTTGTTTGTCATAGACATCACCACAGGATCAGCTTGTAGAGGGAGATGGTCTAGATCATCCCTCAGGGTAGGCATTCCGACGATGAGAATCATCTACCTGAGCACATCACACCATGCACGGAAAGTTCGGTCCCTGATGACGACGATGAGGATGAGAAAATCATGACAGCCTTAGGGACGGTGATCAGGAGGAGGAGGAGGAACAAGATCATTCCCCGGGCAACGGTGATGATGATGATGATGATGGTGATGATGATGATGATGATTTTACCACCACTTACCACCACCACCACCACCACCACCGCCGCCCCCACCGCCGCCCCCACCGCCGCCCCCGCCCCCGCCACCGCCACCGCCGCCCCCGCCACCGCCACCGCCACCGCCACCGCCACCGCCACCGCCACCACGACTACGACGACTACGACGACTACTACTACTACTACTACCACTACCACCAGTAGTAGTAGTAGTAGTAGTAGTACTACTACTACTACTGCTACTACTACTACTACTACTACCACCACCACCACCACGACGACGACGACTACTACTACTACCACCTCTACCTACTACTACCCCTACCCCTACCCCTGTGCACCCCTACCCCTACCCCTACTGCTGCTGCCAATACTACTACGACGACTACTACTACTACCACCCCGACCACGGATACTCGACAGGGGGGCAGCTTCCGGCTCAGCAACCCAACAGTTTCAGAAAAAGTTGAAGGCATCTTTCGAAGACCCTTGCAGGTCCGCCGGATATGGGATTGCGGCGAGGGGCTTCGTACCACTAGAGATGTATGCAAGGGAGCTTCAGGCTTGAGGTTCATTTAAACTTGTTTCCAAGCTTGCAGCATGTGCCCCGTCACAGCCCAGTCGCTCCTCGAAATATTATGGTTGTTATTGTTATTGCAATTTGTAACGTTAGTATTGTGATCATCATCATCATCATTTTTAATCTGCCTGGACTTCTAATACAGCAGGAGTTCTCCCTCACGGACGAGCCACAAGACTGATGCTCACACGGAGCGCGACGCAGCTCCCGAGTCTCACACCAGGTGCCCAAAGATCTGGACACTTACGCAGTTCATGTGCAGAACTCACAGAACTTCTAACAGTTTGACTTTGGAAGTTTTCTGAGGCTTGGGAATTCATGGGTCATACGTCGGTCCTACTACAGGCTCACAGAGGTTCCACACATGGGCGGATCCGAACCACAGGACATTCGCAACCCTTTTGCACACGGTTGCAGCTTGACTGCTGTCCTTCGGGCTCCCTATTTTATAGCGATGTTATAATACACCCGCTTAGAAACAACGTACCCCGAAGACCTACTCCAATTATTGAGGCCCTTCTACTAGGAAGCTTCCGTGGCAGCTCTGGGGGCACTCATGAATTCCATGGGACCCGGAGCTGCAGAGTAAGATCTCAACAGGAGGTTCCGGTTGCTCCAAGAGCCGTAGAGTTTAGGACATAAAGTCTATATATATATGTGTATATATATATGTATATGTATATGTATATATGTATATTATACACACAAACACACGCACGCACGGAATGTTTACAGTATTTTTTACGCTATGTGTATAATGAGAAATACGGGAAATTTGAGACCTTAACAGCGTTAAGAACCTCCAGTTCGGGTTGGAAATCCCCAACCGTCTCACATCCTACTTGACCAGGTAGTTGCATGCTGCAGCGGATCGAGTTCAGCGGGCTCGAAAGTTCAAGCGTGAGAACCCACTACTGAAACCGAAGCGACCTGAAATCCGAAGCCCTGAAGTCTCAAGCCGCAGCCCGGCCTCAGTGCTTATTATTATGATTATTTTATTTATTATTTTTTTTTTGGGGGGGTTCTGCTAAAAAAACTTCACGGTTCGACAATCACCGGCAGAGCTTCAGGGCTTAGGGCTGTCGGGCTCCCAAGCGATGAGGCGCCTCGACCCTGCATGGTCGTGGGCGGCGCAATGTGCCGAAGCAGACAACCCCCCCAAGATCTTAGGTTTTTTTCTTAGGGTTTTCGTCATTCTGTATTCACACTGTATTTCCACTACTAAGCACAAAGATTTTGGATGGTTCTGTCGATCCTGACTTCGAGCTCGTCTGACGGTGCGACCGGTGCGAGCTGTTTTGAGCTTGGCCTTCCTGCAAAACTCGAAGCTAGGCAAGCCTGAGGCTGTTCGGAAGCATGAAATTCTGTGTACAAGCCCAGAAACACAGCAGGCCCCCTATAAGACCCTGCAGATCTTGAGCTGCGACGCACCAAAACCTTGAAAGCTGTGCGACCCCAGATTCCGAATCCCCAGCCCCGAATCCCAGTTACGCAGCATGCCTGTTCGGACGTGGCCGCAGCTTTCAGGGCCTCATGCGGCCGGAGTGGCGAGAACTGGCATCCTACTTGTGTGGATTGTAGGTTACAGGGTTTAGAGGTTTACCTAGGGTTTAGGGTTACAGGGGTACAGGATGTAGAGCGAAGTCAGTCACGGACCACAGAACCCCAAGAAGAAGCTTTTTCCGGCGAGCCCTTCACTTCGAAGCCTGAAGGCAGCCGGCCTCGAACCCGAAAGCCTTGCGGCCCCCGATTGAGCCCGAGAAAGACGCCTTGAACCCGAAATCCTCCAACCTTGAACCCGAAACCCCCTAGACATCGAGAGCCCATACCCTCAACCCCCATACCCCCAAACCCCCATACCCCTAAACCGCCTAACTATAAGGCCCCCTGCAGCCTCCAAGCCTGGCTGAGCCTGTTCCCTTTCCGGACCTCGGAGCTTTCGGGGCCATGGTGGATGTCAGCCGTCCGGTGTGCCTGGCAGACTTCCAGAGGCTTCTCCGGGCTCGGGGAACAGCTCGGGCAGTTGCGGCTTGGGGCTATCTTCGTCTTGGGTTTCAAAGGAACGATGTCGGGTAGGGAAGCATGATATTGGCGCGTCGTTTCGAGCCCATGCACACATAGCTGCATGATGCTAGTTTTTGAGCCACATGTGGTGTCTACATAGAGCCTACGTGATAACCTCGGCATGTAGACAGACTTATACGTGTCCACATATGCACGCGCGCCCACAAACACAAGCCGATATGCATAACTTTAGAGTAGAACTACATAATTACAATGTATATACTGCAATGCAATGTAAGGCCAAGTGACATAGCGAACATGGTGCTATGCAGCTGAACCACTTTCATGCGATGTCATGCGGCATTGCCTACCGTACCTAATGTTGCGTATGGTCATGCGGTGCTGTGACCTAGGCGCTGGCCTGCTTGGTTCGGGCAGGAACAACAAGCAAGGGATGTCTGCTTGTACGTGTGCATATGGACGTCTCTCTCTCTCTCTCTCTCTTTCTCTCCTCTGCTTCTCTTATCTGCTTGTTCCTGGTTTCCTGGCCTAAACACTTGATTGCCAGAAGCAGTTTTTTGCCCAAAAAACGGTGGAGGTTGCACTGTAGTGTATTAGGCGTCCAGTCAGACCCGACAACCCACATTCCACATGATCGACAGGTGGAACCGTGTCTGCCACACACGCAAGATCCAGGCCATCGGCGATCCTTGCTGAGCTAACCCCGCTTCTATGTCCTTGGGAACCACCTTACATTTTGCCAGCGGTGCTGGAGATTCATTTGGGATCAGTCTTATGTTTCTAGATGCCAGATGCCGGTCTGCTCGGTGCCCTGAATTTTCGGAAGCTCAGATCTTCGAAGCCATGCCTGCCTTGTGCGAGTGCGTGAGTCGAAATATTCGCAAGGCGGCCTGTGGTTTTCGCAACACCTCTTTTCACGTCGATTTGCGCCGATAGGTAGCGGAGTCTTTTTTGCTGAAGGGGCTCCGAAATTGTAAGGTTCCTGATCTCGGTGGGTGTATGCCTTCTATGCATCTTGGCCTCACGACCGGCAGTACACGAGAGCCCGGAACACCCAAGCACGCTGAACCCCAGGTATCCAGAGTTGTAGCAAAAAACGGTTATTACCGAGCCCAGAGCTGAGCTGCAGATGCCCTACACCTTGAGGCTCAACGTGCCCTGCCGGATTTTTGCAGTTCCAAACCCAGTGAAGATGGAATAAACACACTTGGCCATTCCACTCTAGATCGTTGGGGATACAAAGACAAGTCTTTGCCAGACTTTCCTGCTGAAGCATCCTTTTTTGACCCTCGCCTTAGTGGTTGCAGGCCAGATATCATGAGATGGTCGAGGAGGCAGAGAGCAAAAAGGCCACGAGCTCAGCTCCTGAAGGTTCGCCTCGGACGGGTTGCATCTTTTGGACATGCGGCAGCAAGCTGCGAGTCTCTGTTGTTACGAGAAGTTTCCCTAGCCCTGGTGGTTCTTAAGCCGATGCTTGACTTGATGTTGTTGTGATTTGTCATTGTCCCTTGTATTCTGCAGCGCGACGACAACGAGGGCTGCGAAGACCGACAATGTTTGCTTCTCATCCTCCCCCACTGCTAATGCTACTGCTGCTGCCACCACTACTACTACTACTACTACTACTACTACTGCTAGTACTAGAACTACTAGTACTACTACTGCTACTAGTACTACTACTGCTGCTGCTGCTACTACTACTACTACTACTACTACTACTAGTACTAGTACTACTAGTATTACGAGTACTACTATCACTACTATCACTACTACTACTACTACTACTACTTCTGCTGCTGGTATCGCTACTGCTAGTGGTACTGGTACTGCTATTGCTATTTCGCTGCTGCTGTCACAGGTGCAACTACTGCCACTACTGCAACTACCCCTACTGTTATTTTCTATTACTGTTTTGTCCAAAAGGCCCGCGAGCTTCATGCAAGGTTCCTGTCAGCGACGTGTTGAAGAGTCGCAAGTCGCCGCCTCATGCGACACCTGTCAACTTGAGCAGACTGAGCAGGGCTGAAGTCAGGACTTGTTCTCACTTTTGTTGTAGTATAACCTCAACAGATTACTTGGGATGGAAGTTTTGGTTCTGGGTCCAAGGTGCTATACTTAATGTCCAGGCAGCCCCTTTCTTGACCAGCCAGGGATTGCGTTCCCGACGTTGCTTTTTTGATTTACAGCAGGTTACCAGATGTCATTTTCAAGTTTCGGATTCTTCTGCCGTGAAGCGAGTTTGGGCACACTGCAGGCGATAGGCAAGAGTCGATTGGAACGTGGCCCAAGAGCAGATCAGCAATAGATTGTGCAGTCAAGTCCGTGGCAAGGTTACGCGCAGATGATTCATAGCAGCACTGCCCGCCTTTATAACCAGGAGCCCCAACCCTCAAGCCTTACACTCCGAGACATGCTCCGAGTTCGTATGCCGCTCCAAGGTTTGACAGTTGGGCAGCTTTCGCTGACAGCTGCGACCAGTTCCCTCTCGCATGCAGGCAGCCTTGGGCGTGATTGAGACCCGAGCCGGATTCCTTGTGCCCTAGCCATAAGCCTTGAACATTGAACCCTAAACCGAAGTATCAGCCGTGTCAAGAATCCGAAGGGACATGCAAGAACCTCTCATGCACATGTAGGACTCTCGACTTCTCAGCATCACACTGAGTCTGCCCCGGCACCGGCAGGACATCATAGACATGCCTCGGGGCGGACGACAGAAGACCACATCACTTTGCAAGTTTACAGGTCTGCAACTATTCTGAACCCTGAACCCTAGGCGGCCCGAATGCCGGAATC
Organism: Symbiodinium necroappetens; assembly: GCA_905231915.1. Lineage (NCBI taxonomy): Eukaryota > Dinophyceae > Suessiales > Symbiodiniaceae > Symbiodinium > Symbiodinium necroappetens. The sequence goes on from CAJNJA010096474.1 coordinate 15,355, forward strand.
CTCGCTTGCGACTCAGGAGGGTGAGACCCTGTAGCCTTTGCTATTTCAAAGTGCTCGAAGTCCGACAAAGCCAAGCAGCATGGACCTAGGCACCTGCGTAGAGCTTTGAGAACAGCCACAGGAGTCACATGAGCAAGACTACGGTCTTCCGTGCTACTTTCCGTGGTTGTTGTCACGATTGTTCGTCCACCCCTTATGGCAACCCTTCTTTTACTGTACCCTTATTCCTTGTCATAACCCTGGGCCATGGCGGGCGCTCCTGTGGGGACGCTGCGAAGAGAGGCCGAGTACGATCGCTTGGATACCGAAGTCGCAGGAGCCCAGCAGGGCGTCGGGGGGTGGGGACAGGCCTACAGACATTTCTTCTCGAAGCCTGTTCAAAAAAAGGGTACAGAGACGCATACAAGCATATAGACAGACGGACGGACGGATGGATAGAGACAGACAGGGACAGACAGATAGACAGACAGACAGACCGACAGACAGAGGCAGACAGAGGCAGACAGAGACACAGACAGAGACAGAGACAGAGACAGAGACAAACAGACAGACGGACAGAGACAGACAGATAGACACGCTATGTGTGTTTGTGTGTGTGTGTGTCTCTATACAAACTGTGTACATACAACTTACAAATTATTCATATGTATATATATATATACATGCATACACACACACAAGCATAAAGACATGTATATACATTATGTATGTATGTATGTATGTATGTATGTATGTATGTATGTATGTATGTATGTATGTATGTGTGTGTGTATATATATATATGTATATAGGTTTTGTATAACTATCCGTGAACCCCTAGAATGTTAAACGCCTAAACCCTAAACTCCTGAAGCTTTACACTCGCAAACTCCCCAGCCCAACACCCAAACTGCCCGTCCGACAAAGGCCGAAGCCTTTTTCCGTGCAAGCAGCAAAGACCCAGAGTTGAATGAGGCTTTTAGAATCAGGGTCTAGGGTTTTGGATGGCTCTGTGGTACAGCCTGGAGCCCTACAGGAGAGTGTCGACGAATGTTGGGCTGCAACCTTGCTATAGCGATGCTTTGCGTGCTCTTCACGCACCTCTTCTGCAGCTACCAGCGGTGCCTTTCAGCAACTGTCATCGGCAACTGTAAAATCTGTAAATTTAGAGTTTTCAGGTATTGGTACTTAGGGTCTAGGCTCAGTCTTGACATTTCCCCAAAACAGTTGTTGGGGTCCTCTCCTCAAAAGAAAAAGGAACGCGCCTGGCGGGATGAGTGGCACGCGGCTCTGGAACCGTGGGCCCGCGGGTTTGGATGGGCACGGCTCTGGAGCTGGGAGTCTGCGAGTTTGGATGGGTGGCACGCTGGGCGCCCGCGGGTTTGGGTGGGTGGCACATCAGTCTTGGAGCTGCGGGCTTGCACGTGTGGATGGCACGCGGCTTTGGGGTTGGGGGCTTGTGGGATTGGATGGGTGGAACGCAGCTCTGGAGCTGGGGCCCCGCGGGTTTGGATGGAACGCGGCCGATAGGTTTCCTCCGCCCCGAAATATTGCCACAAGTTAGTTGAGCTGTGTTATCCAATTTACTTAAAACTTGGGCTTTTTGCACAGGGATCCAAGACAAGCCCAAAAGCACTCTGCTGGTCACCACAAGGCTTCAGCAGAAGCCCTGTGGAAGCTGGCCTCCAGTTGGCCTCAGGGTGCCCTTCAGGTGCCGTCCCGGTCCTGGGGATTCGAACTTAACCCCCCCAATACTGAAAGGGTATTTGAAGCTAATTTGAGGCCGGCTTCAACAGGGCGTCAAATATGATTCCCCTCTACTGGGACGGAATTAGAAGCCGAGGGGACTCGGTTGGACGCACTGCTTACCCCGATCCTGTTCGAGATTTATGTGCGGAGCAAGATTTAGGGAATGCCTCGAGCGCAAGCGTTTGGAACCCTACCGGAAACCGCAATTAAATGTCTTTCGGTTCAGAAAAAGGAAATCATAGGTACGGGGGTTAGGTTCCGGTCGGGGTGAGGTTGGAAGTGGGTTCCAGGTTCGTTCCGAGTGAGTGGTTCTAGGGCAGGTCCGGTTTCTTCTCATTGCACCCAAGCTCCACATGTTTTGCCGAACCTTGCATCGCACGCAAGTGACAGCGAGTCTCGAACTCGAACCTCTGATGTGCGCGCAAGCTCCACAATGCTAAACGCATTTGGCTTTCGTTCCAACAACTCAAAGCAGTCCTTCAAACCGAAAATCTTTTTGAAGTCTGGTCACCAAGATGCGTTTTTCAAGGCTTGGAAAATGTTTATAGAGCTGTTTCGGCTTTGCTGTTGTTCCTGGCCCCCGTTTCCGAACCCAAATCGAGTTTTGTTGACACAAGCCCAAATTCATTTTCCAAGGCCTGCTAAACGCATTTGGCCTTCGTTTCAACAAATCTAGAGCTCAAATGCCGTAGTTCGGTTTCCCAACATTCATTTTCAAGGCTTGGACAACGTATTCAAAGCAAATCGAGTTCCCGAAGCCTGCGACCAAGCCCAAATGCATTTTCCAAGGTCTGCTAAACGCAGATGGCACTGGTTTCAACAAATGTGGAGCTCACTGCCGTGCGTCCCAACACCACGAAATTCGCACCGAAAACGCGTTGATTTGGTTTCCAAGGCTCCAAAATGCATTTTTTAAGGCTAGGAAAACACACTCAGAGCTGTTTCCGCCTTCTGATACGCTTGGCCCCAATCTGCGAACTCAAACCGAGTTCCCGAAGACCAAGCCCGAATGAGTTTTCCAAGGCCTGCTCAACGCATGTGGCCTTAGTTTCACCAAATCCGGAGCTCAACGCCGTCCCATCACCCGGAAATTGCAATGAACATGCTTTAATTTGGTTTCCAGGCTCCGACATGCATTGTTCAACACTTGAAAAGCGCATGTTTTCAGCTTTGCTGGTGCCCCTGAGCTCTCGAAGCCACCGACCAAGCTAAATGCAAATTCCAAGGCTTGCTAAACTAAACGCATTTGGCCTCCGTTTCAACAAATCTGGAGCTGAATGCCGTCCTGAAACCGAGAATGTTCCTGCAAAGCCTATAGTTGGGTTTCCAAAGCCCCAATAGGCAGTTTTCAAGGCTTGGAACACGTATTTCGAGTTGTTCCAGCTTTGCTGGTGTTCTTGGCCCCAGTCCTCGAACCCAAATCGAGCTCCCGAAGCCTCCGACCAAGCCCAAATGCATTTTCCAGGGCATGCTAAACGCATGTGGCATTGGTTTCAACAAATCTGGAGTACAATGCCGTCCGTCCCTACACAACGAAATTCGACCCGAAAATGCGAAAATTTGGTGCCCAAGGCGCCAATGGAAAAGGCATTCAGAGCTGTTTCGGCTTTGTTGGTGCCCTTGGCCCCACTCCCGAGGCTTTAATTGAGCCCTATTGCATTTTGCAAGGCAGGCCTGCTAAATGCGTTTGGCCTTCGTTTCAACAAATCTGATGCCGGCCCTAAACCGAAGCCTCCGACCAAGCCCAAATGATGCATTTAAACCCGAAAATGTGGTAGTGAGATGCTCTAGTTTCGGGCTTGTGTGGAAGCCGTGCCTGCCTGGAGCGAGTGTGCGAGTAATCGTGCCGACCATGCTTTAATTTGGCTTCCAAGTGGCTAAACCGGTTTTGGAACGGAAGTGGCTCAAACGACTTGAACCTGCAGTAATTGGCCGACAGCTGTTTGAGAGACAGCTTGTTTGCTGGCTTTAGATGCATTCCTGAATCTTGTTATAAGCCCTACAGTTTGAGGAATTGGTCCATTGGCAGGACACCATAACAAACAAAGCGTGTACTATAATAGCACGTGTCTCTCCCATCTTTACTTCCATACTATTTGGGGTCTTCGCCGGCACTAATAATTTCCATTTTGTTTCTGGCAAGCTGGGGAAAGCGCAAAACTTTTCAAAACCATCGAAGTGTATCGCAAAATCGGTTGAGGGTCTCAGGTTTTCCTTGTTTGATTTTGGGCCGATGCATCCGGGGTTTAGGGCTCACAAGGGGTTGAAACCCAAATGCCCGAAGCCGCCGAGGGTTGAGATTGCGGATTCGTGAAAGCACACAAGCACACATGAGACACTGAAACATCAGTTCTGATATTGGCTGGCTCCGAAGACAGTGATACCAGTTCCAGCAAGAAGAAGAAGTCCTGTGTGTGCCTGTAATTACTTCGGTCCAGTACGACATCGATAAGGACTTCGGATGCAGTTTGCTCGAAAACAGCCCATGAGATTCGAGCACGACGACTCAAGCGCTGGCAGTACGGCATGAGCATCACGTATGAGGTATGAGTTGCCAGGTGTTGTTTGAATTGCGTCAGTCTTGGGCCACGCAAGCGTTGAATCCCATGTGATGTCTGCCACTGAAACAGAGACGTGATGCCCAGGATATGTTGCCTGGTGGTAACGGTTCTTTTGGATCCGGCGGGGTCGTCAGCACCAGTGCTTTGTCTGCGATGTGGAGACACGATGCAGTCTTCATTCACATAGCCCTGAACTTGCTTGATTTCGGTGCTATTCAGACTTCATGGCGCGAATATCAAGTTACTGAGTTTGGTGCGAGACGGAGCCTTGTCAGATAAGGCTGAGAAGATGAATGGTTAAAGGTTAGGCCACGCGAGCTGTTGCAACCTGCTTTGATGGCACCGCTTTGGGCAGCCACATGCATGGCTCAGCTCTGCTTCCGAGCTTCCTAGGGCCTAGGACCACAGAGTGCAAATCATGTCACTCGCACACCCTCTTTGATAAACATCACGCAGTGCGAATTCCCAAGTCTGAAAGCTGAGACCTTTGTGGTTCCCGAACTCAAGCACCCAAAGCAGCCAGCAGAAGCTTTCGTTGGTCGGCTTAGCTCCCTACACGGGTAGGCACCTTTCCAAATACAGTCCTGACGCAACGTGCGCCCTAAATCCTAAACCCTAAACACTACTATAACCCTGGTCTTGGGGTTTAAATGGGTTCTGGTGTGTTATGCGGTTGTCCCGGGAGCTTCTGTGGTGTGACGGATCTATGTGGAGCCTGGCTTGCCTTGCGCGAGTGTGAGAGTTGAAACGCTAATCCCACAGCACCCCCCATGCCGCTTTAACTGGCTCTGCCCTGGCGAAAGCCAGCTCCATGAACTAAATTCGGCAGCATGTACTCCTCAAGCTCCAAACTCCACAAGCGTCGAGATTAGAGAGAGGGATGCCCTGTCCCGCAGCGAGATCCTCAGCAACAGCTCCTTGTTCCTAGCCCCGAAGCCCGAAATCCCAAACTCCACAATAAGGCAGCTCGCAAGCCGGCTGCATCTTTTTCTATGCCATCTCCGCTGTCAGTGCCTCCGTCGCGACCATCGCGAAACAGGGGCGTTCAGGGCGTTTGTGAAGTATATTTGGGCAACTCTTTAAATTAGCATGCCTGAATCATGTGTCCTCTGAGTAAGGTTCAATCATTTGAATCTGCGATTTTCACAGCTTTCTGAAGCTTCCATGCTGAAAGCCCCGACCCAAGACAAAACCTTCGTGCCGGCCAGTTGAAGGCCCTTCTAAGTCTACATAATAAAGGGGACTTAATAATTACCTGTCCTATTTTGAGGGCTCTTTATTATAGCTATAGTATAGCATTCCCCAAAACCCTCTTCTAATTACTAAGGCCGCTATATTAACAGGCTCAACCCGACCATCGACTTTAGGATACCTACAGAGCAGTGCGAAGACTTGTGATTTCTGTTCTGCCACGCCGTTCCGCATATTTTCATATGACGACGCTACAGTTCCTGAGTTCCTTTGTTGAAAAAAAGAAAGCTTTCAGAACCCTACTATATCCCCCAAAGCCCCACGCCTAAACCACGGCCTCCATCGAAAAGGCTCATGGCCTCCGAATTTCTTCCAGGGGTTGTTTGGGTTGTTGGGTTTGAGCATCGGACCTCGGACTTGCTTCTGCACTCCAGGCATTTCTAGGCCAGACCTCATTGAAAAAAGTTATTGTGGTCCGAGTCTGGTTATGTTTTGGTTTCTAGAACAAAGTTTCACTGACTGTCATATCTCGCACAACGCCATTCTAGCTTTTTAAGGACCTCATACAGATATACTGCTCGGATATACCGGAAGATAACTTACGTTCTAAGTTCCATGGCATTTCAGGTACATGGCCTTGCTCCCACGACCCCAAACCCTAAACCCCATATCACGAAGAGACGCCAAATCCTCCGTCGCGCAAGGTAGCTCCACCTCCTTCGCCTTCTATGGACCCATGGAGGCCGACCACGGCGACGACGCCACCAAGCTGCAAATTCCTCCGCTCAGGGCGTGGAGTCTAAAAAAAAAGGATCACTATGCAGGTGTAAGGGTGTTAGAGGCTGCAATATGCCAACAACGGTCATAGTATAGAGGTTGTGGGCTTTCGTGCTTCAGGTTTAGAGTGGGAGGTGAGCCGTGGGAAGAGCATGGTCAGGGTGAGCACAAAGCCCTCTATTCTAAACGCTGCTAAACGCTGCAAGCACTACCCACAGCTTATCCTGCCTACGGGTTCAGGGCCTAATGGTTTTCACTTAGGGAGAGCTTGCGTTTGCTAGGGTAAAGGCTGAATGCCTTTGGCATGTATGGCCCGGTGATTCTAAACACGTGCCACTTGGTTCGTGGTTGTCATGCTTATGCTTGGCCCTTTGTCCTAGGCGCGCCCCTGAGCCCTAAACCCTAAACCCTCCCTAAACCCTCATTGCTGGATTGGGGCTGGCGGCCGTGGATATGTAGCCGTGCGAGTTCAGGCGAACCCCCCGCCAACTCAGGTCCACGGAGCTGTGAACCTAGAAACGGCAAGTATCAGCCGCGAGGGCGGATGCTTGAAGCGTCTCCACTTCGTTGGTCATTTTAGATTGCATTTTGCCCACGAAACCTTGACCCGAATCCGGTCCAAGGTCGGCACCCCAAGAAATTTCTTCCACAGCTGCTACGAGCAACTCGAGCGAAAGCTAGAGGGCACTCGCACCCAACAACTTGAGTAGGGCTTTGGGGGTATGTTCTAGCCGGGGAGCTACAAGACAGGCTGTGTCTTAAGACGAAGGTTTGATGATAGGAGTCTGCGATTCGCTATGTTATGTGACAGTTAGGTGCGTTGGATTCTAGTAGGTAGGAGGGTTCTTGGAGTTTTGCCTGCCGCGCTTCAGCTCTCCAAAATCCATGTGATGCGGGATGACCTTGGGTTTGACAGAGCATTCGCAGCATGACGAGGATTGTTCGAAGCTCCGGGTTTTGAGCCCATGCCCCGAAATGAGATCCTCACAGTCTTAGTCTATCCCCAGGCGCGTGGAAGCCGCTTCCGCCGGGCAACCCTTGGCAGAGGCCTTGCGGCCGCAGAATTGCTTGAGAGGTCAGGGCAGTTCTCAACCTGAAGCTCTCCCAAATCTCCAGCCGAAACCCTGGCATCTGGCATAGTAACATAGTGCATTGAATGCGGCATCTACGCTGCGAGCCTGGATGCTTCAAGGATGGGCTTGGGTTCGGGAAGGGACCTGAGTGAGTGAGTGAGTGAATGAAGGAATGAATGAATCATTGACCGAGGGAGTGAGTGAATGAACGAAAGAAGGGAAATGAATTGAAATGGAGATGAAACGAATGAATGAATGAATGATTGGAATGACGGAATGAATGAACGAATGCATGGATGAGTGAGTGAATCCGTGAATGATGAAACTAAATGACATGGAATGAATGAATGAATGGATGGATGACTGGGCGAATGGACGAGCAGATGGATGGATGGATGGATGGATGGATGGATGGATGGATGGATGGGTGGATGCATCGATGGATGGATGAATGAAAGGAATGCATGAGTAAGAATCGTTAACGAAAGACTGGTCGCATGGATAGACCGATGACTGAACGATTGCATGCACGCACATGTAAGTTCACGTAGGTGTTCGTATCTCTCTTTGTGTGTGTGTGCAATGTGTGTATGTGTATGTACGTGATGGATGGATGCATGGATGGATGGATGTATGGATGGGAGAATGTGCATAGGTAAGCATGCATGCATGGATGTATGCATGCATGGATGTAGGTATGCATGTTTGTAATTATGCATGTAATGCAGGCATGGATGTCTGTATGTATGTGCGTAAGCGTGCCTGCAGCTGCAGGCAGGTGTGCACATGTGTGTGTGTGCATCCAAGCGTGCATGCGTGCATGTGCATGCATGAGTGTCATTGTATGTACATATGTACGTATGTACGTATGCATTTGTTTATGTATGAATGTAGCTAATGTATGCATGTATGTATGTATGTAGGTAGGTAGGTAGGTAGGTAGGTAGTTAGGTAGGTAGGTATGTATCTGTGCCTGCATGCATGTATTAGTGTAATGTAAGGTCATGTAATGTATGTAATGTAATGTAATGTCATGTAATGTAGTGTAATGTAATCTCATGTAATGTAATGTAATGCAATTCCTTTTTTCATGCAATTTAAAGTAACGTTATGTAATGTAATGTAATGTAATGTAGTGTGTATGTATGTATGTATGCATGCATGCATGTATGTATGTATGTATGTATGTATGTATGTATGTATGTCGTTTTGTATGTGTGTATGTACACGGGTTCAATAATAGATGTACTGCACTATATACATACGCTGAAGATGAATCGATCAGCGCACCCTACGCCTTCAGTGCTTCGCCGCCAAAAGGTCTGCGCCAGCATCATCTGCTGTGGTCACTAGCGCAACGACCACCATTCGAACTTGGGCTTATGTTGAGAATATGGTCTTAGGTTTCCTAGAGGAAAGGGTTGAGCTTGGAAGCTCTTGGAGCAAGGGGAGCGGCTGCCGGGTAGTGCCGGTGTTTTACAGCAGCCTACTGCCGACGAATACCAGCGACTGGCGAGGAAACCGTGCAGCCACGGAGTGTAGGTGCTAAGTTGGAATCGTTGGAGTGAGAGAATCCAGAAGTCAAGCCTGGGCGGAGGTCGGCTGGTGGCTCCCCATGCTAGGACAGTATAGTATTTGACAATCATGCCATCAACTCTACGGGCGGTTGATACCAAAGGTTGAGGTTTTTGCGTGCTGATGATCAGCGAGTTTTTCCGGTAGAGGGTTGATTACACCTTTTCGTGATCTATCATTGTCTGGTCATGAGACTGTGTCCTTTCTGTTTGGGCGTTGCTTGACGTTCATGGCTCAGGATTATATCTTGTTGCCTTCTTACTGTAAGGATCTGCTGTTGAACTCTTCTCGCCAACATGTGCGCAGTTTCCGTGTTGTGTGGGTACTTCCTTCTGTGCGGCAGATAATGTTTACCCCGGCGCCATGTTACATTATAGCATGTTCCGACATCGTCATGACCCCCGACTACTTTCCACGTGCCATGCATCTAAAAGCGTTTTTCTATTGATGCGTGTTACGACGATGCACCGGTCTGCTTTGGGCCAACTTTGGGGCATCCGAATGGACTGCTCCAGGGGCGGCGATGAGGGACATCGAGCCTGACGATGTCATTCTGCCACCGCCACCTGCTGCAGGAGACTTGGTGTAGGCTGGGAGGTAGGGATCGCGAGAAAGTTCATGTCGTTCCCGGTGGGTGCCAGTTGCTGGCCTGTGCAGTGCGCAGTCGGAGTGGCCAAGTCTGAGAAATCTGTGTAACAAAAGGGAAAGCTGCAGCAATTCCGCAATCCTCTTCGTGAGTCGAGGTCTGGATTTCTAGAGCTGGTGTCGGCGGTTAGAATTTTCATACTGCCGGTCGCTGCAAACCGCTGCTCAAGATATACGGCTGGGCATAGTATAACCTGCCCCACAACCCTATTCCAATTACCCAGGCCCCTGTACGAAGCCATCTTTTCACCTCTCCTGTACAGGTGCAGCAGCTGTCTCCGGCTGTCTCCTTCAGGTGAGCTGGAGAAGCCATGGGGCTGCAACCCCAGACCCTAAGCCCTCAACCCCAAGCCTCACCCCTAGGGCACGAGCCATGTCTGGCAACTATGGCCCTGCGATTCTGCATTGGGCACCTGTAGTATCTGTAGTAATTCAAGAGGAGCCTTAGGGCTTCGTTGAAAGCTTCCTGGCCTGGGTAGCGGGCAGCAGAACTTACCGGCCAACTAAAAAGAAAGGGGTCGGAATAATTATTCAAGGTGCCCCTTTTCAATCTTACAGACGTATAGTAGGGGACACCGCAGAACCCTACTCCCCGTATCGTCCCTATATAAATTAAACCGCTATACCCAAAACCCTTTTCTAGATATGAAGACCCCTAAACCCTAGAACCCTGCAAAAAAAAGTCAAGGCCTCTGAAAATGCCCAAGGCTTGTGAAAGTGCAGGGCTCAGGGCGTAAGGCTGCGGATGTATCTAGTTTCGGATGATCTTGGGGCTCAGAATGATAAAGGTCCAGGGGTCAGACTCTGAATCTGGAAGCGATCCTGTAGCTCTACGCAAGCGACCCGAAAAAATATGGAGAATTTTGTGATAGGAAGGAAGCAAATTAGTCGCTCAAGGCAGCTGGGGCCGCTGCACCACCCAACGGTAAGGCTTTCTCAATGTCAGCGAGACCTTCTGCCCAGGTAAATTCAGAGATGCCATGCACGCGTCTGGAACTTCAACTCCAGGGGGGCTTCAGCCGATTAGGCGATACTGAACCCTGATCCCTATGGGCCCGAAGAAAGCTTTCAAACACTAGGCCCAAGACTAAGACCATAAACTGAGCCTAAACCTTCAGCCAAGCCGGCCCAGTAGCAACCGCCGGAGGACCAGGGCCGGGGATGAGGCGCAGCTCAGACGCCCAATCTTCAACGCTGCAGTTCAACCATCATAGTCTCGGGTTCTCCGAGTCCGATGTGGTATATAGTAATTGAAGCGGGGCTAAGAATGAGAATAGTAATAGTAACACTAATAATAATAACAAGAGTAATAGTAATGCTAAGAAGAATAGTAAGGATAATGACAGAAATACTAATAAGACGAAGAAGTCAAATACAACTATGCTGCTGCTGTCTCTTCATTTCTCGCTCCTGGGTTTATGCATTGTCGCAGTGCTCCTCGAATGTAGGCTTTAGGGCTTAGGGTTTTAGCATCTCCTCGAAGCCGGTTATTTCTGGCTGCTGCCTTTCGAGAGTATTCAGAAATCCTGGAGCTTTCATTCGTGAACGTTGTTCAGGTGCCAACAGTAGAGTAACTGCGAAGCTGTGAAAAAATCCAATTCTGGTTGCGCCGAATCCAATCTGCCGGAGCCTTCGTGGAGTGCGTCGCAGAAGGTAGAACGGCCCTTGCTGTTTCGACGGGGTCTTCTGCCTAAGTAAAGCCGATGTCAATGTCAACCCATTGAGGGTTCCAAGCTTCGCCCATGGAGCAAAACCCAGGGAATATGCCGAGGGAATGAGCCTAGACCAGCATGCATGTAGATGCAACTTTTGCTGTGGATGCCTGTGAACTGCAAGAGGCGGAGCTGGGTTGGTATACTGTGGCTGCGATTGATCTTGGTCATACAGCTTTCGTCAGAAGAGAGACCACTCCAGATCAAGAGCAGATGGCCCTTCTCTTAACCCGTTATCCAAAGCCGTATAAATGCACCACAGACCCCAAACTCCAAGCCCTAAGCCTCAAACCCTGGACTTTAAAAGTCTGCAACAGCAGCTGCCTCGGAGCTGCCTCGGCTTCATGCCCGTCGGCTAAAATGCCAGCGGCGCAGCGGTCAAAACGTGTAGTGCAGCGGAGCCGGCAGCTAAAAGACGTTTATCTAAGTGTGGTGATGACTGGGTGGGCAGTTCACGACGCAGGGAGTTGCAGGTAGGCCGAGTCATGTTGTGTTTCGCACACGGAGGGCCAAGTGACACGTGTTCCCTTCCGAGAGCTGAGCCCGAAGATTTCGAGTTCTTTGGCGAAGATGGGCATCCAGGTGGTATTGGCCGGAGCCGTGCAGTGGTGGCGGTGGTGTTGCGGATTCCGATGCTGGTGCTGCTCTCCTTTGCTGCTGCCCTTCTTGTTGCTGTTGTAATTGTTGCTGCTCCGGTTCTCAGCCTGGCTCCCCAGAGCGCAGTACCGCTTCAAGCTCTCCAGGTTGATGGACTTCAGCGAGCTTGGTAGTGGGCTGAGCTTCGATGCATCACTGACCCCATTCCGGCTTCAAGCGGTCATTGTAGCAACCGGAGCGGTTTGTCGATCAGGCGCATGAGTCCTAAGGGCACGTATTTGGCCAATGTGTCTCGTAAGGAGCTTCTTACAGAGTTCCCGCAATAAACCCACGTGAAGCTCTGCCCAAGCGAACGAAGCCATGAAAACGAGGACAAGCTTCAGCCTAGAGCCCAAGACGCTCGAAATGTCCAAGCGATGAAAAGCTGATTCACAATGTAACGCTGCACCTCCTTTCCCTTGTCCTTCCATCAAGGTGCCGGCTGGGTCCTCTACTTCTATGTCCTGCGCTTCATGATGCCGGGGGCCTGTGTCGATCTGCATCTCGCTAGCGTCTCGGTGTTCATTGCGCTTTGCCGATTGCGGGGTTCGAGAGCCAAGAGCCCAAACAGCTCCTGCCTGACAGGACGACGCAAAGCCCTGAAGCCGAACAAAAACCCCAAACCTCAGGGGGCCCTTCTGAAGTGGGACTTGGTCACCTAAGCGGCAGGCGACAGCCCCGTTGTAAAACAAGCTCGTCTGAAGCTTTGTGCAACTTCCGGGTCCGGGGCCCCGAAGTAGGGGGCCTCCCGGCCTCCTTTGAGATGATCATCGCAGCAATCCTCTATTCTCTGGGCTCTAGGGCCCTAGGGGGTGTCGTGAGGGGTTCCCCATCTTCGGAAGTTGATTCTCCGAGGGGATGGGCGAGTTGTTGGGATTCCATGCAAGCCCAGGAGTTGCACAGATACCCCAAGGATTCTTTAAGTAGGAACATCCCCCCACTTGTGGCGAAACGGGTTCACTGGCTTCAGGACGTGGGTTGGCTGCCGCTACTAGTAGATCCCGAAATCGTCAGTCTCCCGAGTCCCTGTCATGAAACTTGCGAAACCAACATCCGCCAGCGCTGTGATGCTTCTCTTCGTCCTGGCGAACATGCCCGTCCGCCCGGCGCAATTGGGGGGCTGGGGCCCATGTCTAGAGTTTAGACAGGAAGCGCTTCTTTTGAATCGGCCAAAGGAGGATAGGTGAAAAAGGGAATACGTCAAGTCAAGAGCACAAAGCTGGGGACTTCTGATTGCAATGCACAGCCGCACTGGCTTGGTGAAAGCCTGGTGCACGACAGCAAAATAGTAAGTGTCGATGGCCTACCAAAGAGGCAGAAACAGAGGGGAGAGAGAGGGGGAGAGAACGTCCCTAACCCTGGCGAAAGAAAGAACAAACACCACCTGCAGTGGCGTTACATGGCAATTGATTGGTGTCGGGGAAAAAGGTGGTGTTGGGGCTGCAGTCGGCATGCGAGCAACGGGGGTCGCCCCGAAAGGGGTGGGGACCCTTAATTAGGCCCTAGAGAGAGAGCGAGAGAGAGACACATTCAACCACTCATGTTTAGTCATCGTATTCTATATGGCTTTAGCCCTAGAGTGGTTAATGTTCGTTCCGCACTCCCCGATTCCCGATCAGCAGGATCGGGTGGGCCTTTTGCCCGAGGACGGTGACACGTCCCCATGCCTTGGACAGAGAGAGAGAGAGAGAGAGCGAGAGCGAGAGAGGGAGAGAGGGAGCTCCTGTGAGAGAGAGAGAGACGGCTCCGAATCAGAATGAGAGCTGTCTTCGTCTTACCCTACGAGTCGGGAGGTTAGGCTAGGTTTGCCATGCTCTCTTACCTTGGTGTAGAAGACGTGGGCGAGACATAACGATTCGACTGCAAATGCAATTAAGTCGGCTTTCACACAATGATACCCATGGAGATGTACCAAAGCAAATGTGCTGCAACTAAATGATTCAACCCTCAACATCGTGGCAGGCAGCGCTTTCGTGCCTTACCCAATCCCGAACCCGACACCACCATGAGCACTTCTGCGCATGTGCGAAGCCGCCAGGTTATCTTCACCTATGCCACCTATGGAAACCTAGAAGAGCCGCACTCTCAGCGTGGCTAACTCGTGAAGGGGTGGATGGCGCAGCCCAGGCTGCAGGCCGAAACACAAAGGAGTCACGTTCGACCTTACGTCTTCTTGGGCATAGTCTCCACTTTACATAGTGTTGACGGTTGTAGGGTTTCGGTCCTGAATGAGATTCGGAGCTCCGTTTCTTCCTAGTTCATTGTAACGCTTGCAGCTCACTTGAGCTCAACCCCGAGGTGGAGTGATCCTCTGACCTACGAAGCGAGCAACTCAGGGATGGCTCGAGTCAGTTTCTGCAGTGCACGTGGGTTTACCGCTCAGGGGCTTCAGGGTTGCGGCGGGCCTTTGAGTGTTACGCCTTCTCACGGCCTTTTCGGATTCAGGGATTTTGTGGCCTGAGGGCTGCCGAGCTCACGGCCTTTTCGGCTTTTCAGGTGTAGGTTTTTGAGGGGTTTAGGGAAGAGTCTTTGAGGCTTGAGATTGGGTGTTCGGCCTGTAGAATATCGGTGTTGGGCACCACGTGGGTCTATTTGCTTCGGGCTTTGCGTTGAGCAAGCAGAGCATAAGCAACACCAATCCAATAGTTCGCTGTTGTTGGATTGTAGAGCTGTGTGTCTCGTCTCGGGGTGGTCGGCCTCATTCACCGAGCCTACATTCACCGAGATCGTGAACCCAGTGGTAGAAATCGATGATGGCCCCCAGACATCAGCACAAGAACATGGATGTTGAAGCTAAAGGTCTGTGTTTAACCGCATTAAAATCCCGGAACAATCCCCAGTCAAGATCTTCGCATGGCAAAGGCTCAACACCTTCAAAAAACAGGGGGGAGTCTGCGATGCAAGTCCTTGAAAATCCCGAGCTCGGCAGCCTCAATACTATCGTTTATATGAGTATCATCCGGTGATGGATAGACATTGGCTTCGATGACACCCAAGCAGGAATGCATGTTTTTTTTTTTTATCAGGGCCTGGGAGCTGGCCTCATCGAAACCCGCGTCCCTTTAAGCTCGTGGAAGGGTAGCCTTGAACGACAATCCGTGGACAGGAGCCCTACAGTAATGTAGGGCTGTCGGCGGTGAGGCATTGATTGCTGGTCGCAACCACGAAGCCCGGCCGGTCGGGCAGGAGACTTTTCAAGATCTCGGCATTAGGTTCCGGGTTTAGCATGTAGCCGAGGGGCGCGGGTTTAGAAACGTTTAGAGTTTACGTTCGTGGTTCGTTTAGTCGGCATTGACGGTGCAACTGCTGTTCGTGCAGGTTGGTCATTTACCCTGAACCCCCTAGACCCTAAACCCTAAGTGAACGATGGCCAGTTCGTATCTGTCCGAGCAGTTTGAAGGGTTTTGGAACCTAGGCCCTCCAGCGCACAAGTAAGTAGGCGGACAGGTAGACATAGATTCCGCTTACAAACTCACCTCAACCGCCTTACCATGCTGTAGTATATTATCTAATATCATATTGTGTTTGTATAACATTACATTATATGAATCAGATAGCACATGATATTTCAATTTCAGAAGCCCCCGAACCGAACTCGAGAGGTTCAGCTTCTCCCTAATTAATTCTGATGGCAGAAGCATCTTGGAATGTAGGCGCCAGATACCATCCGAGCGCGAGTATCTTGAAGAAGTGAGACAGAGGGACCCTGAATCACTGAACGATAAGCCCTGAAGCCCAAATCATGCCTGCCCCCTCCACCAGCCTTGAGAGTGTCAGCAAAAACCGCGTTTCCTTTACCTCCTGGAACCCCAAAGTCCCTCTCTTGGCTCTGCCGAGAGTGGGTAGCAAAAAGTTCCTGCATGAATTCGTTTGGAGGGCTCTGCTTGGTCAGGAATCCGTCAGGGGCTTGGGATCCTAAGAGAAAGCGCAATATAGAGCTGGGGACCCTGCACAGAAAGGCCGACGATGGTGGTTAAGGTAGGGGCTTGGGCCTTTGGGTTTTGGCTTAAAATGGTTTAGGTAGTCTAGGTGTCCCAGCCTCACTGTGCAATGCTGTAGTTTGGCTCCAGAGCGTGCGTGCACAAGGCACGCAGCATGAGTCCCGGACCCCCAGCCTACGGGGCCCAAACGGCCCAAACGTCTACAGCCAGGGCTCTGAACCCTTAAGCCCTGAACTCTCGGCGTTAAAGCCCGCATCCATCGGAGCCCATATGAAAGCTGGAAATCCCTCAGACCCCGCTAAAAAGCATTTGCAAACCTGTTTTGCCTTCGGGGTTTCTGCAGCGTGCTGATGTGGGATGTTCCATGGAGAGGCACGAGTTTGTCATTGTTTGTCTGCAGTGTCGGACCGTGCAGAGGGCTGGAAATGGTGTCAAGGGCACAGAGCTTGTGAACCCAAGCTGCTCAGATAGCAATGTCTTCATCGGTATTGCTGCATTAGCGAAATTCAACTGATTAGTGTTCTTGATAACCCGTGTCACTTTGGTTCTTGCCGTGACTCCATAGTCATTGCATGTTTTTCTGATTTCATCTTGCTCGAACAGCTCAACTCGACAGCCCCGAGTCCACCAAACAAGAGGGAAAATAATTTCTATCATCCTAACCCTAGCACCCCCAAAATGAATCTTCTATCACCCTATACGCTATTCGCACAAAGGCTGCTCCAATCCTTGAACCACTAGCCCAAGGAGGCAGAGAAGGAAATTTGTTCTTATGCCCTCGACCCCAATCCCGGAAACGCGTACTTTTAGCCTTACTTGTACTAGGTTAACATCACATCATATCATACCATACCATATAATGTGCAATCTGTAGTGCTACTATACACAATATATAGCATACTGTATATAAAACTCAAAAGGTATTGCATATTGTATAGGATTTATGGTAAACTATACCATACGAGACATACATACATTACATACATTACA
>CAJNJA010096474.1:32215-47161 GCA_905231915.1 Symbiodinium necroappetens
TACATTGACATACATTGACATACATACGTACACACATACACACATACATACACACATACATACATCAAGATGTGCAGTTTGTCATGCATAGCAGATAGTATGGCATAAGGTAAGATGGCATAGTATAACTTTTTATACAGCAGAATAGAATATAACATATTATAGTAGAAGATAAATGAGTAAAATACACATTGATACAACATAGTAAAACATTATGTGATAACATTATAGTAAGACTTATCTAAGGCAAGTAAATATAACATAAAACTTGTTTAATTTAATGTAATATAACATAACATAGCAGAACACAACATCGGACAACTTGATATAATATGGTGAAACAAAGTACAACTGTATACACAGTAGTATAATGCAATGTAGTGTAATATAACCTAGACACAAAGATTCAAGATGATATAAAAGCTTTAAACCTCTGGGCCCTGAAGGCACCCCAAGCCCGCGGTCGACAGCGGCGTCGCCGAGCACCAGATCTGCGAAGCAGATGATGCTGCTGGGAATCGGTTTTCATGCTCGGGTTTGGTGGTTTATTCTTTACGGGGTTTAGGCTAACGGGTTGGGGCAGAAGGTTGAATTTGATCGCCCCAGGGGGAAAGGGCGATCGGGCTGAAGGTCTAGGACCAGGAGCTTCATGGTGCGTAGGCGAAGGGGTTGGGGACTCATTTAGGCCGGAACTGAGAAGATTGTCCGCATGACACGTCGGCGGGCTTGGAGGTTCTTCGAACTGTGCAGCATTTGGACATGTAGCTGTAGCTGAGTAGAGTGACTCGAGAGCTCCCCGGCAAAGGCACCTAAACGATTAAACCATACAACCAGCTGGTTCTTTCACCCGGAGAGTCCGAGTGCTAGCACAGAAACCCTATAACGGTTTGCAGTTACGGTTTTTGCGATGTGACCGAGTCAACTTGTTTTTGAGTCCTAATGATCTAGCATCGAGCTCTTGCCCTGTGCTGGGAGCTGTGGACGTCTTCCCGCATGCAGAGGCCACAATTTTAAATGCGGGCCTTCATGTTATCAAACTCTACGTAGTTTTTGGGGTGCATCTCCTGCATTTCTTTCCAGTGACTTGTTTTGGTCTCGACTCTTGACCTAGAATGCCCGGCTTCCTGGTGATATGCGAAGCTGCTGTGTTGTGCCGTGGTGCTCCAGGGTCGTAGGTTCTTACATGTTCTGTGCTGGACCTTAGACTCCGTCTTTTTCAATTGCTTCGAATGTCAGCGTAGAAGGTCAAAGTAGCATTGCCTCGACTCACTGGCCTATACCCGGCTCTCAAATGCCCATGAGGCTCTACTTACTGCAGGCTTATAGAATTCGTTCACATTGCCTCTAGCAGCGGGTTCAGGAGTCAAGGCTTATGAGTCTGGGTCATGACCCAGCCCAACCCCTGCCAACCTTGAACTCCCTGCAAAAGCCCTTAGCAGACATCCTAAAGAAACCTTGACAGTGTCTCCTTCTGGTAACCCCCGTAAAGCCCCTGAAAGGAACCCCAAACCTTGAACTGCAACAAGGTTCAGCCGCACCCCCACGCCGAACAGCTCTAACGGATTTCGGCGGTCCCCGAAGAGTCCCACAACGCCGAGCCGAGGAACTCTTTCCGACTTTCGGAGTTGTGTTGAGATTTAGGGTTTGAGGGTTTGCTAAAGCTGCTAGTCGCATCAGGTGTCGGGACCACAATATTTCATACTATTGCTGCCGCTATTGCTGATAAGGCCGATTTCTGCTGACCACGCCCGGTCCCACTGAGAAGACAAGTACGAGATGCGGACTACAGCAGCAGTGGTAAGAAAAGTTACAGAAGCAGAATCAGGACTCCTATTCCCATTCTGTTCAAGTCGTAGCAGCCCCGCCCAGCCGTTCGACTAAGTTAGGATTTGACCATTCGCAGAAAAGGAAAATACAAATCAAAAAATCCGGGCGAATCTTGCTTTGCTTATAGACGGCCGACCACCGAATTGCCGGGTCCTGAAGAATAAGCGACGGACAAAATCATGGTAGATGGTTGCTCTATTAAGCCCAGCAGTGATAGTAGCACCAGTCGCAGCGCGGGCTTTAAACTCGAGGGCTCACGGGTCTGCTTGGGATTGCCTTACTAATGTTTATTGGCTGAACAGCTTAGTGTCGAGGCTCCTGGATGCCTGGATGCAGGCTCATTCCGTATCCTTAGGAAGCCTTCGAAAGCAGGCTTCCTGCAGCCTTAGCTGCACGTCGTCTCCCACTTAGACCCTGCAGTGTCTGCGGTTTCCGAAGCCCTTGCAGGCCATGGGTTGGCTTTAACGCCCCTGGCAGACACCAGCACTTCGGACGCGCCGTGCTTCTCCGTGCTAGCAGGCAGCGCAAAAGCTTGAGTTTCGGGATTGAAAGCTGCAAGGCTTAAGGTTTATGGCCGGGCTGGAATTGAAGCTTTAGGTCATTCTTGAAGCTTGTGGTCCAGAGAGTTGGGTTTTGGGGGGTGAAGGTTTGTTTGATGGCTCTGGGTCTTGGGTCACAACTCAAGAACCACGGAACACCCAATGCACTCATTGAGCTAGGGGTACTCGAAGTGCTCTCTCTCTACCAGGCAACCTGCGTCAGCTCAGGCAGGCAATGTAAGGTTGTCTTTCGCGAACAACACATCCCAATCCAGAAGGCCTCCAGCCTCCAGCATCTTCGCCGGTCGACCTCAAAATCCAAGCTCTAGAAGCCACCAAGATCTCCCCATCTCCTGCTCCGCCGCTGCAGAAGAGTCGCTGCAGTCGGCCAAAGACTGGCCTGAGTCATGAGGCATTGAACACTGGTCCTGGGCTGACAGCCACAATCGCCGCAAGACTCTGACCAGAGGATCAGAGCCCGAGATTCAGGGCTTAGGTTTAGAGCCACTAACCTGAAGCGCTCGATACCTCAGCCTAAATGGCCCTATTATCCCACTTATGGACAACCCCTGGTTGAAGCACTAAACCCCGAAACCCCGAGACCACAAAACCCCACAGCAGGTGGCGAGTCGTTTCCACAAACACCCGGGAGTGCCTCCTTTGGGGCCTCCTGGATGCATACTGCTTTGAGGTTTAAGTTTAGGGCTCGGAGTTTAGAGTTTTTCTGGGCTACAGCTTCGGTTCCGGTTGCGGTTGGCGGGTGGGTGGGTGGGCGACAGAAGGAGTTGAAAGAGAAACCTTTCCGCCACGCAAGGAGTTTGAAGCAGGGTTTAGGGTTTTGGACCGTTTCATCAGGGGCTGCTATTGCCCGGTGCTGCAAGACCCTTGCAGAGAGAGACGGGTGTCATCCCGGCCCAAACCTAGCGATTACATGGATACATATGGGCATCTGGAAAAGATACCAAGATGCCTGCGAGGACGAAGTTGCGCACTCCTAGCCCTCAGTGCAGTTGAAATCCATAGGGCTCCAGAACTCTAAGGATGCAGTCCAAAGGCGAAATCTCCGACGCCAAGCTGAGGTCTGGAAACGCAATGCGAAGAAGCAGCTGCCCGCACGCGTGCGGCATGAGGCAGGGCCCGAGAGGGTTCCAATAAAAGTGCTTGGATCAGGGTTTAGGAAAAGGGTTTAGCGCTTCACTGTGTTGGCAGATTCCCTGGCCCAGATGCACAACGCCGGGGTGAAACGCTTCGCAAGTGAAGCCTTGTCCTCCGGTTGGAGGCATGATCGATTCGCGAAGGTCCGTGCAGCGATGCAGTTCGTTGTGTCGATACCAAAGCAGGAGACCCCGAACTCTGAACTCAACTCTCTGAATCTGAAAAACCGACTGCGTCGACTATGGTGTCACCAAGATCATGGAAGAGCTGCACGCCCATGATACACATGAAGCTAGGACCAAGCCCTCCAGCCCAAAGTGCCTCTGCTCTCCATGCAAGCAGGCTTATCAAGGATCAGGTTACTGACTGACGTTGGGCCGCGAAAATTAGGAATGCACCAATTGATGGAATTGTTTCAGGCTTCTCTTTGAAGACACGAAAGCTCGAAACTCGTAGACTCTTGAGGTCGCTTCCCAGCGTCAGATGGCGGAGCTGCTCGGAGGGTTTTGGGGGTCAACCTCAATCGTGCCGCCTTCCTCTTCAGCATTCTCAAGCTTACGGCCCGATATCCAAGACACGTCGCAGGACCGAACCTGCCCACCTCGGGACAGGATAGACATACATGGAAGACTGTGAGTTCGTGATGCGGAATATATGTCCGTCACTCTACAGCGTGCATCAAGGAATTAGTTGATCGCTCTGTTTGAAAAATTATGAAATGCCCTGAGCCGATGCCCAGCTTGTAAGCTGTACTCTTCCGGCTTTATCCAACCTTCACCTGTTCACTGTCACAGTCAAGAACTCTGCCTAGACTTAGACCCGTTCATGCTGGTACTTTTCTCTAGATAACTTACTTCGGAATACTAGGTACTTCCCGGAAGGAACAGGAGTGCAGAAACTAGTTGCTGGGCTTTCGGTATTCTAGGTTCCTTTTTCCTTTGGTGCGGAATAATAGTAGTGATAACAATACAAATGGCAATAACAATGAGAGTAATGGTCCTGGTAATAATATCGATAATAACGGTAACAATGCTCATGCACAATGTGATATGATCTATCTGACTCAAACCCTAGTGAGTTTATCAACATTTTCCATGGTGCTCTTCGTTCTATACTGTTCTCCAAGAAGTTGTTTTCTTCTACCCTAAACCCTAAAGCCTTTGTTCCGTAACCCCTAAACGACATCAGGCTCCTAGAGAAGATCATCTTGGAAGCACACTTCCAGGATGCAGGCGGGTGAACCTTGAAAGTATCCCGGGGCCATGGTCTGCTAGCTCAGCAGGTCTAAAGAGGTAATCTTGGGGTCTAGGATTTAGAACATATCGGCACGGAATTGAAGCTGGGTGATCGAGGGTTGAGCCTTTTTGCCACTTTAGGGCTGGGTGTTGATAGGATGCAGGAGGCTTCAGCATTCAGAGCGGCCGCTTTTTCCGGTGGCAGTTTCTTGCTGCTCTCGGGTACCGCCTTCTCCAGAAATATGTATCCCCCACACTAACAGTTAACATCCGAATCTTCGTGCATTCCTTGCTCCGGGCCAATTTCAGGATTGAGGGTCGAGGCTCGGAAGTTCGATTCGGTCTGACCAGGCTGAGGAGCTAGGGTTGAGGGTGCAGAGATGGCAGGTCTTTGCAGTTTCGGACAGCAGAAGACGGAAAGTCTGTGAGAATGCATCCCCAACCGATGATGTGATTTTGGACATGTGTACAAGTCTCACAATCGGTATAGTCGTCGTCGTCGTCCTCGTCGTCGTAGGAGCAGCCGCAGCCGCAGAAGCCGTAAACCAAAAGGCATCGTTCACTTCTTCCCGCAGGTAGTCTCAAGACGGAGGAAAAGGACTGCAAAGCTGCGCGGGTAAGGCTTGAGTCACTGACGGATCAGGTTGTGGACGCGCAGCCCGCAATCCTTATTGGCACCAGAAGCTCAAACTCACTTTGACGAAGCATCCACACAGATGTTCTCTTTAAGCTCGGCAGCATTCAGGTACACGAGCATGCCTTCATGAGGTCTTTCATTCGTGGTGGACTTCTTGTTTGGGATTTGGCTCTAGTTTCCAGTTTAAGGATCCCAGAGTCCTCGTAATTCACGGCCCCTTCCTGGAGCCCTTCCTGACTCCTGAACCCTGTTGGAAGTCCAAGTGATCTGAAGCTGCAATCGACACCTGAAACAGATCTCCAGGACCCGAACCTCGGGTTTGAGACCAGACCCTAGAAATGCATTTGATGGAACCATCATCCGGGCACTTGAAGGCCGACTGTAACTGCATGCCGGCAGCAGAGCCTGGCTTCGACAGGAGCGCCAGCTGAAGCCCCCGCACCGGGAGCCGTGGCATCTCGCTCACGTATGGGCGGTGATGTGCTTTAGGTGAGACGTGGTGTTACCGGTGTTACCCACTGACTGCGTCTTAGGCCTCCCCAAAAGCATAGCCAGTCACGACAGCCTCGCAGAGCCTGGTCGGAACTCAGGCCGTCTGCAGAAGACTTGAACAATCAGGCCGGTACGGGGATTGCAACATGACCACGAGGGAAAACAGCCCAGCAGAGGGGAGTGCCCGTGCCTTCACTGTGGTTGCCGCCGACTGGACTGCGCCAGGCGGAGGCTCAGACTCAGAAATCTGCTATCGATGTCCTACTCGAGCAGAGTCAGCTCTATGGTGAGAGCCCTTTGGCAGAGACTTGCTCCACTTCGGGGAGCCTCCAAGCAGCTCTCGCAATCCTAAACCGGTGGAAAACCTTCAGCGGCCCTAAACGGCACAATCCCTAATACCCTGAAGCCCTGAAGAGTTGACAGTCTTTGGGGCCTACGTGCAAAAGGGGGTATAGGAGTGGTTTCGGGTTACGCATTTATAAGGGCTTTAGATGTTTACAGGGTTGCGGGTTTCGGTGGGGTTCGAGGGATTTCATGTGGGCATCCTGGGAATGCCGCCCTGTCTACGCTGAATTTGAAAACTCAAAGCCTGTCATCTTCGAGAGTGTAGCCTGATCACAAACCCGACGCGCACTGTACTTGCAGAGATTGCAAGGGATCTTGCTGAACAGCTTCGGGCACCACTGCATGCTTTTGTCCCGGGGCCGTCAGCCCTGAACACTCACAGGTGTACAAGAGGCGGCCTGCACAATCAAGCCGCCTGTCTCGCCTGTGTGCCTCGTCTGTTTGAGGATTGATTGGGCTCCTTCAACTCGAACCCCTCCTCACGAAACGATCTTGACATGGTCCGATTCTGCAAGATGGATGCAACTGCAACCGAATGGTATTCAACGAGTGCAGCAGGCTCTTCCAGCATTGCTATGAGCAGTGTTGCTGTGGCGCGACTGTACTGTCCTTCTTTGTCGTTCTAGTGTTTCATCGTGAATGCGGTTCTGTGCCGTCCCTTCTTCATGAAACAATTCAACATAGCAGCTGCTATTGATTACGGACACTCCTCTTCTTGTTGAGCGCCGCCGCCGCCGCCGCCGCCGCCGCCGCCGCTGCTGCTGCTGCTATTGCCGTTTTCACTGGCGTTGGTGGTGCTAACCGGCGACGACGGGTGTTTGTTTGGTGTGCCTATCGCAGCCTTGGCCAGAAACCCTTCCACTCTGCATTGCGCCCGCCTCGCACTGCATGGGCTTAGGCCCACTGGCGATGAGGACGCTTCAGCAGTTTCCGCATCTGCATCGAATGCATCGAAACAGAGGCAGTCGCTGCGGTGCCAGGGTTGAACTTCGAATTTTTCCCTAAGAAGAAAAGACTTTCTGAGCCATTTTTTGATGAAGGCAACGGGTCCAGGAAGGATTTACAGTGACCAGAGTTGTGCATGTAAAGTCTCAGGTTCGTCGTCCTTGTTCAACCAAGAACTGGTTTCTATCGGCAGCTAAGCAATGATGGAGGCAGTTGTGGTTCAGTTTGGCATAGACTACGTTTCGATATTACGGATGATAACTCGGTATGGAGGATCGTCAAAAACGCAAAGCCAGCATCAACAACCAGCAATCCATAGTTAAATGGGCGACCAGTGGTGCTGGGAAGCAGTATTCTAATATGACCATGATCCGTGTAACCTTGGCTGTGTCTGTGGGAAAGAATGCGATGAATAAGGTAAGGCCAACCCCTACACTCCCGCAAATCTTAGGTTCCCGTGTTTGTCGAGGCCCGAGATGTCCGGGCCCACGACGGCTGATGAACATTCCGTCAGCAGCAATCATGGAAGCGTTCCACGAAGGCTTCGTCTGCACGTGGATGATGGTTGAGTTCCTGTAAATGCTCCTACAAGGGTTCCTATAAAGGTTCTGCAAGGGTCCCCGTACTTTATGGGTTCCTAGAAGGATCCCACTAAAGGTTCCGATACAGGTTCAAGGGTTCCCTTTGCGGATTCAGGCGTCTAAGGGCGCTAGTCTGACTTCGCCTTGAATACAGTCCGCCAACACGAACAGTGCCCCTGAATTCTTACGGCCCCAATTTTTTCTGGACCCGGTGTATTCCGAATCCTTGCCGAGGAGGATTCAACAGCACCCCACATTACTTCTGATCTTTGCTGCCCCAAGCCCAAAGGCTGAGCTAAGCCTGAGGCCGCCAACAGTCACGAACGTAAACTTCCGAGTATGTACTAATCGGGATGTCCCGCTCACAGTGTTTCTGTATCGGTGGTGGCGGTGGTGTTGTTGTTGTTGGTGGTCGTGGACGTGGTGCTGGTGTTGGTGTTGGTGGTAGTAGCAGCAGCAGCAGCAGCAGTCCTACTTCAGCAAAGGGGGGGGGGCATGTCGCAACGCCACAGAGAGAAAGACGGAGAGTCCTATTGGTCCACCCCGCTTCTTCACCAACAGGGAGCCTTGCGACCGGACATTAGGTACTGTAGGGTTTCATTCAATGGAGGGCGGTCCTCTGCTCTTGTCACTTCCAGAAGAGGGCTGCCAAGCAACAGCGCAATTTGACATGCTGCGGCCTTTTCCTCCGACTTTGCGTGTTATCATCGCATGCACCAGCAAGAATCCTAGGTCGATGCCAAGAGACATCAGCCCAAAACAGTTGAAGTTAAGCATTCTCGGTCGATTACATAGCTTCTTGAGCAGGCAAGCCATTAGCCCACACTAGACCCAAGACCCTAAAGTCTGAACCCCGAGGGCGGTAACCCACAACTCATTCCTCAAATGGAGTACCTGAGCCTAAACCTCGAAATCCTTCAACCGAAAGTTCTGAGACCCAGAAATTCCGCACTCTCAACACCGATGTCAACGAGGCTCCTGCCAGAGAGAGAGGAAGCCAGCCGCTCGCCCAGCAGGCCTTGCCGGTGTTAGCTGCATCTTTCCTGGGCACGTAGGGTTGAGAGCTTCACGATACTCGCAGCTATGAGAGGGGGTAGGGGTTGACGGTTCAGAACATCCAAAGACCAACTACCGGTAGTGGTATCCCGTGTTCACACCCTGAATCCTGATAACTACTGTAGGATCTTCTGAGCCTTCATTCCTCCAACTTTAAACGTTAAACCTGAAGCCCCAAGCCGTTTCCTAATCCTGGGCTCTGTGCCCTTAAATCCAACTTTTTGTGTATGGCATGGGAGGTTCACGTCCAAGCGAGCCGCTTGTTTGCAAAGCTTCGGTAAAGAAGCTTATGGTAGGGTTTCAGGCTTCATTTTCTTCAGCTTTCGTGAGTTTGGGTCCAGCTTTTTCGTACTTCGTAACAAGAGATGTGCAAGGGCCCTGTAGCAGTCTGAGTACCTCCCTGAGAAGCCACCCGGTTTCGTGGTGCTATAGATCTGCAGTAGCCCCAAGCATACCCACTGAACAACGACCCGGCCCACTCCACTGTCCAGCCATTACGGCAACCCTAGTTGGTGATACGTCGTCAGTAGATTAACATATGTGATCCTTTACATCCTAATCATACAACGCGCTTCGAAGCCTTGCAGTAAACCCTAACATGATATTCCTCTGGACCCTGACCCCTGAACCCTAAACCCATGCCTGCTGTGCGCGAGTGTGAGTGTCGAAACCCTAATCTCACAAGAGTGTAAACCAATGGTTCAGGTACCATCGAAGAAGCCTGGTGTGCCGAGGATCCGCTTCGGCCTTCTCACGGCATGAAAGGTCCAACAGTAAGGCTTCGGTCCTAAACCTCTACGTTCTGTACATCTGTAGCTCTCCAAAGGATAGGGTTCCCTTTTATGGTGCCCAAAATAGTACGGCATCCTTATAAACGGGACCCTAAAAGGGACCCTAACTCGGAGAACTACCCACATTGACATGCCGGGAGTAGCAAGAGTGCTTGCAAGCTGTCCTTGATATCGGAGCCTCGGCCACTGACACACGCCCTAGACGGCCCAAACCCAAGCCACTTCAGGACCCAATCGAAGAAAAAACCCTTCACTGGCTGGTCACACCTTCGCCTGGCAGCTACAGCACTGCAGCCGTTCGGAGGCAGGATCTCCTTGCCTTTATGGAGCTGTGGGCTTGTGCAGACAAGCACCAAAAACTAGGGCGGCAATTGCAGTAACAATCCTTCCTTTTCGAATCATATTATGATGGCATGAAGCTTATACAACTGCATACATAGTAACCCCCCCTGAACCACATGTGGCAGACGTGGCTTCTGACGATGATGTCTTTCAGCCAGTTCCCGGGGGTTTCACGTCAGTGTGGGGAGGGGTCTTGCACTACACATTTCCGAGCACCACAAGTCGCACTCTTCCTGGTTGTTGTGGCTACGCATATATAGCCACAGTCCAAAATCATCCTCCCCTTTCGCCCAAGCTGCAGTAAAACAGTCAACTGGTCGTGGCTTTGTGCCCAGGGGAACGATGGAACTCCACATCCCACAACCCATGCCTGAACATCGAACCTGTGTCGGAGGTTTGGGTGGGGCTTTGAAGCAACTTGTCCAGAATTG
The DNA here is from genome assembly GCA_905231915.1 of Symbiodinium necroappetens. Taxonomy (NCBI): domain Eukaryota; class Dinophyceae; order Suessiales; family Symbiodiniaceae; genus Symbiodinium; species Symbiodinium necroappetens. The sequence goes on from CAJNJA010096474.1 coordinate 42,592, forward strand.
TTGAGGGATGACTTCTGGATCTTCAGTCTCCGGACCACTGCCTGAAATGCCAAGGTGGTCTAGGGATACGGCTTAGGTGCTGGACGTTGAAATGCGCGAGCAACTGGCTGACAGCGCACTTCTTTCGGTGCATTTTGAGATCTTTGTCGTTTTCCATGGTCAGAGATCAGTCCTACCAGCTTCTTACAACCTGGGCTATCCCTCGCATCCCATTCAGAACTTTCCGGGTTTCTAATTAGGACCATGCTTGGCAACAGAGAGAAATAGCACGCCAGGGCAAGAAAGCTCCAAATCGGGCCATAGATCAATAAATGGGCTTCAAGTGCTAAGCCATGGTTGTCTGCCTCACTTCCTTTCACTTGGAAGGAGTTGGACTTCAAGCCTCAACCCAAAAAGCCCCAAAATTCTGCGTATGCAAGCGCTAAGTGGCTGAACTCCGAGATGCTTCGACTGCTTATCCCGGAAGCCTAAGCCCCAAACTCCCGAACCAGGGGCCTCAAGAACATGAGTGATATGATTCCATAGGGCTCCTTATCATAACTATTATGGTGTGGTATGTCAGAAAGCCCCTCTTCGACTCATGCTGGCCCCGATCCCCCGAAGCCCCAAACGGCTAAAAGAAAACGCTCAGGAAGGTCTCGGGAAAAGACAAGGACGACCATCAGGATGAGGACAGCCGGCTCCCGCTGCGCAGCGTTTTTGAAGGTCAGGGGTTCTTGAAGAATGTAGGGGCCTATGATTCAAAAAAACCACGCTACAATTTGGCGGCTCCGTATTAAACTTATAGTAGACCATACCCTAAGGATCCTATGCCTATGCTTGGTATTCAGACCCCCCGTATTAGAAGGTTAGCGCTTTTTGCTGGAAGGTTTTCGGCCCTAAGCCGGAAACCTGTAAGGCGGGCTTAGCGTTAGTGTTTTGTGTTTACTGTAGGGCTTAGGGTTTTGGGTTTAGGGTTTAAGGTTTAGGATTAGGGTTCAGGGTTTTGGGTTTCGGGTTTAGGGTTTAGAAAGGTCTGCTGTGTACGAGGCCTGCTGTAAAAGGGTTTAGAAAGGTTTTGTCTTTGGCGAGCTCTGGAAAGGATGCGGACGAAGGTTCCCGGCAAGCCTTCGACAGGATGTTGCGTTGGTGCACACAGTGCTACAGGCGCCGAGCACGACGCCTCGCAAGAGCAGAACACACACACACACATATATATATATATGTATGTATGTATGTATGTATGTATGTATGTATGTATGTACATATATATATATATATATACATATACATAAATATGTACATACACACATAGACAGATAGATATTACAACATATGTATATAATATATATATATAAGTAATAACAATACTAAGAATACCAATAATAAGAATAAGAATAAGAATAAGAATTAGAATAAATAAATATACAGATCATATCTAATATAAGAAGGTATAGTATAAGCTATAAAACATATATCACTATGAAGGGTCTGCTGTCTGCCTGAGCAGCGACTTCTGAAACAGACAGAGTTGGGAGTGTCGAGGGTTCGGAGCCCCCCCCGCGCCCTCGTATGTCAGTTCCCGTGGTCATACTTATAGTCACACGGCAGGAGTAGAATGCAGAACAGCCTGCACCGAAGATAGGCCTTTCGAACCTCTGAGCCCCCAGAGGGTGGTTTTTGATGACTTGTGCAGGATGGCAGCAAGCACGAAGATGAGCAGGAGGAGGGTAAGGCGGAGGAAGCAGCTGAGGCAGGGGGGGGAAGAGTGCATGAGGGGGAGGGCGGGCCGGGGGGCGGGGGGTAAGATCTTATTCGGCCTTTGAGCTCTAAAATTGAAGACGGGGCGCAGCTGACAGCTTAGCTTTATCCTTGTAAGTAGTGCTCGGGTTCACGAGCTTGCAGCTGCAAGCCCCTGAGCGGCCTTCTGCAAATGCACGTGAATCCGCAGCCGTTTTGGCGCAGGTCTGCTTCTTGTGAAGCAAAGCTTTGCCAGCCCTCACTACCCGTAGAGCTCTCCGACTGCCCAGCTTCCGTTATCATGTCGGATAAAGTCCTAAGCATGGAGGATGTTGCCAAGCACAACACCAAGGAAGATTGCTGGGTCGTTCTCTACGGCAAGGCTTACGACCTGACGAAGTTTGCGAAGGTCCATCCCGGTGGGGCCAAGCTCATCACGGACGCAGCGGGCATGGATGCCACTGCCCTGTTCGACCCAATCCACCCCAAGGACATTATGGACAAGCTCCTGAAGCCGTCGCTGACCATGGGTGTCGTTGATGCGGCGACGATCAAGCCAGAGCATGTGGTGAAGGCGCCGGAGCCTCATAAACCAGCACCCAAGAAGAAGAAGGCCGCATCGGCTGAGGTGGAAGAGGAGGTCGAATTCAAGAAGCCACCCTTGAATGCCATGTTGAACAGCTTCGATTTCGAGAGTGTGGCCCGTGAGGTCATGGAGCCGCAGGCCTGGGGATACTACTCCTCGGGTGGTGATGACGAGATCACGCTGCGGGACAATCACCTGGCCTTTCAGCGCATCACCATGCGCCCAAGGATCCTGGTGAACGTGCGGGAGATCGACATGACGACGCAGATTCTGGGAGTGCCGGCTTCCGTGCCCTTGTACTTCACGGCCACGGCCCTCGCCAAATTGGCTCACCAGGACGGGGAGGTGGCGATCGTGAAAGCTGCCAAGAAGGCCGGAGTTCCCTACATGCTCCCCACACTTTCTTCCTACACCCTGGACGAGATGCTGGAGGCCAGGTCCCCAGACCAGCAGGTCTTCTCTCAGCTCTACGTGAACCCGGAGCGCTCAAGGTCCGAGGAGTACGTGAAGAAGCTGGAGGACGCTGGCGTGAAGGCTCTCTTCGTGACTGTGGATGCCCCCCAGCTGGGCCGCCGTGAGAAGGACATGAGGAACAAGTTCACCCAGCAGGGCTCGGATGTCCAGGGCGACGATGAAGAGGATGGTGCTGTGGACCGCTCCCAGGGTGCCACCCGCGCCATCAGCAGCTACATCGACCCCGGCCTCAACTGGGAGGACGTGCCCTGGCTCAAGAGCATCACAAAGATGAAGGTGCTGTTGAAGGGCGTGCAATGCGCCGAAGATGCCGTGTCTGCTTACAAGGCCGGCCTGGCTGGTTGCGTTCTCTCGAACCATGGTGGTAGGCAGCTGGACACGTGCCGCCCTGGCATCGAGGTGCTCCCCGAGGTCATGGAGGGCCTCAAAGAGGCAGGTGCTACCAAGGAGAACTTCGCCGTCTTCATCGACGGTGGCGTCCGCCGCGGCGGCGACATCTTCAAGGCCGTGGCTTTGGGGGCACAGGCGGTGGGTGTGGGCCGCCCGGTCCTCTACTCCCTGGCTTCCTACGGTATGAACGGCATCGTCCGCATGGTGCACATGCTGCAGGATGAGCTTCAGATGGTGATGCGCCTCTCCGGCACACCCAACATCCCAAGCATTACCGAGAAGCACGTGATCATCACCAATCTTGCCGACCACATCGTGCCGCTCCCCACCGACTTCCTTGTCCAGCGCACCTACCAGGGCCTGGAGCCCGCAGCCAAGCTCTGAGATGCCGTTCCGTCTCTCAGGTGGCATTAATCTGGAGCTATGTATGCTCCTGCCTCTTGCAATTTCGTGTCGGTGCGAGAGAAGGTAAGCCCGTAGGAACTGCAGCCTAGGCATCCATAGTTGTCAACACGAGTCGCGTTGTAGGCCCTCCAGTGGCTTCCAGAAATCCAAGCGAAGCCTAATTGGGGCTTATACAGTTTGCGGTACCTTCTCTAAGCTCCTGCAGTTTTCCCATGTCTTCCTGATCAATGGAAGCGAGGAGTTTCTGTTGCATCCAATCCGTCAAGCCGCCACGCATTCAGTCCGCACATCAGTGCATTCAGTCCATGCATACACAAGCAGTTTCTCAAATTTCAGGTTCGCTGGGTAATCTCTGCACTGTAGAGCTGCGTGGGTGGCAGTTCTTGATGCGATATGACGAATAAAGAGCATGACGCTGTACAGCTCAACGCAGTAACACAGCCAAATCTTCGGTCAGAGCCGATCAGCGAGTGGCGCTGATCCAGATGCACGGCCTTATTCGGACGAAATCAGTGTGATGGCATGGTCCAGAGTTTTGAGCAACAGAGAGGAGTGTGGAACTTCCGGCGCCTAAAGTCCCGAACCCCGAATCCTCCGCTGTCTACTCGTTGGATCTTGTTCTGTGCCTCAGCACATGGAAGTGCAGGCAGCGCAAAATCCGACCCCGATCAAAGCTACGATGTTCGACACCTGCTTTGCGCTGTCGAAGCAGCTGCCCGGCTGGAAGGCTTGTGCTGGCGGCATTGAAGTGTTACGAGTTTTAAAGTTCAGGGAGATGACCTCCTGCTACTGCTGCTGCTGCTGCTGCTACTACTACTACTACTACTACTGCTACTGCCATCTCTACTAGTACTGCTGGTGCTACTAGTACTAGTAGTACTAGTAGGAGTAGTAGTAGTAGTAGTAGTAGTTGTTGTTGTCGTAGTAGTAGTAGTAGTAGTAGAAGTAGTAGTAGTAGTAGTAGTAGCAGCAGTAGTAGTAGTTGTGGTGGCAGTA
>CAJNJA010096486.1:0-12402 GCA_905231915.1 Symbiodinium necroappetens
TGGTTACAAGGTTGGCAACGTGGATTCGAGGAATCTGGGAGACGTCGGACCCTACGTTTTTGACCCCGAGTACACCTATTCGTTTCTTGGGTATGGAGCTACAAGTGGATGAAAGGTTTCCAGATGAAATTGGGATTGGGCAGCAGGGTTACATTCAAGAACTGCTACGTCTTCACAACATACCACATACAGCCATGGACAAGATACCAATCTCAAAGGAGCTGGTGGCAGAGCGAGAAGCACAAGATGAGCTGAATCCGGTCAATGTGCATTTGGCACAGCAGTTGACTGGGGAGATTCTTTGGTTGGCTCAACGGAGTCGTCCGGACATCAGCTACACGTCGTCGATTATGGCATCATTGTGTTTGAAGCAGCCACTACAGGTGATCGAGATAGGGATGAAGACTCTTGGTTACCTCCAGCGTACATCAAAGTACCAACTGAAGATCCGGTGGGAGCAAAACTCACTGGTGATGTTTTGCGACGCAGCGTACGCGCCGCAGAGCGCACGCTCGCATGGTGGATGGCTAGTGGTGTATGGAGGTTCGCCAATTATGTGGCGGAGTGGAAAGCAGTCGATGATTACATTATCGACTGCAGAAGCTGAGCTGTTGGCTATCATCGACGGGGCAATCGCTTTAAAGGGAGTGGAGGCTTTGTTGATGGATATGGGTATATGGGTGGAAGAGAAGCAGATAGCATCAGACAGTACAGCAGCGCTTTCCATCTCTACGGGATCTTCCTCATGGCGTACGCGTCATTTAAAAATAAAGGCAAACTGGATTCAGGAACAAGTCAACTACGGCCAATTTACAACAACGCACTGTCCAGGTGAAAGACAGTTAGCGGACCTACTTACAAAGGCGCTGAGTTCCGCAAGGATTGCATCGTTGCTACAGTTGTGGAAGGTTGGAGAACCCAGTAGGGCTACTTCTGCAATGGAATCACGAACTTCGATTTCCTCGAGGGCACTGGTTGCGGTGATTTGTTGTCTGCTAATGGTTTCAGTGCGGGCGACAGAGACGCCGATATCATCGCCCAGATCCCCGGGTGTGCAACTTGACTGGGACATGGCAGGAGCGATGATGCTCATGCTTATGGTTCTGGGAGGATTAATGATCTGGGAAGCGGTCAGATGGGTGCTGATTGAGGCGTACAACGAGTGGACTCCAGGAGCGGGTGAAAGGAAGTTACGACGACTTCGGAAACTACAAGCCGCCACGACGAGCGCAATCGAGCAGGAGCTTGAGCGACTACAGCGAGTTCATCAAGGAGATTTGGGACCGGTTGGGTCTAATGCGAGGACTCAATCCTCGCAATCCTCATCTTCTACGGGGGCAAGATCATCAAGAGAGGAGGACGTTCAAGTGCCTACCTACAGCGAGACCCAGAGGAGGATAAGGACGCCTACCCCACCAAGGAGAACAATTCCGCCGTCACCTACACGGTCCTCGCCGGGTGCAGCTTATGAGGATACACCTACAGAGCTACAGCGAGTTTGTGAAGATACATGTGGGCTTATGACAGTGGACAGTTTGAAAGAGGGGCTACGTATAGAAGGACTTCCAGTGACGGGAGTCCAACAAGATCTGGCTCGGAGGCTGGGTACGAGAATGGGTGAATTAACAGCTACCTCCACTGGACCCACAGTCAAGCAGCTCAAATATGTATTATGGCTGTACCGGCATCGGGATCTGGGATGGAAGCATGTATTGAAATATTACGAACTGGTCGATAGAACCAGGGTGAGTGCGCTGATCCACATGCTAAAGGGACTCTGAAGACGGCCTATCCTTGGCAGAAAGACCGAGGAGGAGTGTAGAAATCCAGGTCAGATGCTCTGTTCTGGATGGCATGTGGAAACAGCCGCTCTGTGCCACCTTCCATTTTGGCCTAAGGGTGGCTACGAAAGAAAAGCCCTTGAGCTATGTGTGTAAAGATTAGGATAGCTCACAAGATGTATAGCAAGCGCAGCGAGATAGCTCAATCGTGTACAACCCAGAGCAGTCGAAGCTGTTTGGAACTGTGTGAGAAAATAGTGCACGCGCCACATGGAGGCATAAGCCGTGCTGGTTTCTGGTCGGCGGCATTTTGCCGCAGTCTGGGAATTTCCTAAAACCCTAAACCCTAAGCCCTAAACCCTAAGCCCTAAACCCTAAATCCTAAACCCTAAGCCCTAAACCCTAAGCCCTAAACGGTAAGCCCTAAACCCTATAAGTTTCCGCAGCATTAGCAGCCTAAGGAGTTCAGAGGTTTAGGGCTTCGAGGGTCCTGTCTCGATGGGGTCGTGAAAGGGCTACTACAGGGGTTCTAAAAGGGTTGCTAAAGGGCTTAGGGTTTTAGGGTCTAGGGGTTTAGGAATTTAGGCCTTGGGGTTTAGGGTTCAGGGTTTGAGGTTTAGGCCCGTAGCAGTGGACGATTTCGGTAATATGGTTGCCTTTTGATGGGAATGAGGGTTTTGGGGCAGATGTATGTATGTATGTATGTATGTATGTATGTATGTATGTATGTATGTACGTGTGTATGTAACCACGTACTTATGTATGTATATACAGAAATGATGCACCCATACATATCTGTACCTATGCTAAGGAGCCCGAGGGATCCACCCTAAACCCCTAAACCCTAAACCCTAAACCCTAGAGTCTGGAGACTTCGGACCCTGTCTTTGAGCCTCTCTGGAGGGCTTTTATCAGCCCAAGCCAGCAACCCGAAGAGGCCTTGGATAGAATAGGGTTTCTTAGGGTTTCTGAGGGTTTCTGAGGGTTTCTGTACCCTGAACCCTAAACCCTAAACCCTAAACCCTACACGAAAGGTCTAGGTTTAAAGCCTGAGTACCTAAACCACCCAAGCGCCCGAGGTAAAACCGAACACACCCTGGCGCAGTATGCATCGTAAGGTTCGAGTGACTTGCAGTGACGATGTCACAAGAAAGCAGACTCCTTTAAAGGTCTGGAGGAGCTTCACAAGGGACAAGGAATAGATCACATCCCCATGTTGTAATCTCCAGTGAGAGCTCTTAGCTACGAAGCCTTGACAAACATAACCCTCATCCCGAAGCTCCTCAACCCACAGTCCGGAGATCCCCTAGCACCCGGAAGTTCTAAGCCCCAAAACCTTAAACCCTAAATCCTCAAACCCTCAAAACCCCCAAATCCCCCCTCCCTCTCCCCCCCCTCTCCCTCTTGTGAGGCCTCGCAGACGCACTGCAGGAGCGCTTTGCGGCGCTGCGGGCACAGGGCGCGAAGCCCAGGATGACCCAGGTAACGAATGCCACGGAACCGTTGGAGTCATTAAAAAGATTACTGCCAGGGCTCCTTTGAGGGTTCCATTATGGTTTTAGGGTTGGGCTAGGGGTCTTAGGCTCTAGGTTTTGGGGGTTGGAGGTTGAGGATCTTGGATCTTCGAGGAAACATGTTGTTGTCAGCCGTTGCCGACGGGATAAACGTAAAAAAATGAGGACTAAACCCTAAACCCTAAAACGAACAGGTCACTCGACCCGACATGCTTATGATCCAGAGGCCGCTTCGAATGCATGACGGGCGACAAAAGCTCCTCGGCCGCCCCCTCCGGGTTGCAGCTTCGTCCTTTTGTGTGCTCAGGGTTTCGGGTTTTAGGGTTTTTGGGTTTAGGGTTTAGCTTTTGGGTTTAGGGTTGAGGGCGTCGTGATCTCTAGCCGTTGAAGATTTCGGGCCTTCCGGGGCCCTGGGAGGGGGGTCAGTTTTCGGGTCTCTGGGGTTGATGAGTGTAGAGCTGTAGGGTTATCATAAGTAGTACTCTATGTTTTTCACTATGCACCATTATAATGAACGCTATTCGATATATAGTCGTCTCGTTCTCACATTTTTATTGTAGACGACTGCAAATACTTGTTGTTGTGATTATCAGCTTTGCCATCATTATCAACATCATGAAAAGATTGATGTGGGTTGTGGGAGGGAATTGTCGTTCTTTTGCAATCCCAGCAAAAGACAAAGCGAGGCACCTTGCACTCCAGCAAGTGCAATCCTTTCGATCTGGATCGACGGCAAGAGTGATGAAGCTTATTGTGGCTATTTCGGCCTCCTCTGTCCACACTCGTCGGCTTGTAGAAAATTACAGCTCCTGTGAAGACTTCAACATTTTATGAAGCTTGCCTGAACGCCTCATTGCGGAGCCAATCCCGCAGATGCGGGGTGGATGTGACCTTCGATTTCGTTGTCTGCTTAAAGCTGGTGCTTTTACTCGTTTAGTCACATTACCATTACTAGCAGTGTTATCAATGCCCATGTAATGTTTATGAGGCTTGCAAGCCATCTTGAAGATCAAGCCTGTGTTGTCATCACGACCTGTTTGTGGCTTAGGGTGTGCAGCGCGGGGCTTTTCAGGTGTCGGGGCTTTATGGCTTACGATCTTTGATGTTCTAAGACAAGTTTTGGCGTCAAAACGCCGTGTCGCCTTCGAAGCTCGGACGAAGCACGCGATTGCATCCTGATTTCCAGTGTATGGGTCATCTTCATCATCATCATCATCATCACCATCATCAACATCACCATCATCATCTTCATCGTCGTCGTCATCATCATCATCATCAACATCATCATCACCATCATCATCATCATCTTCGCCATCACCATCGAACTTTTCACCATGATTTTCATTGCTTGCTGTGCCCAGGCAGTGCAATACCACCGTGTAGTTCTGACCTTCAGAGGAACGGAATTCGATCACTCTCCTCGCGAGGCGTGCTCGGCAGGTTCCTGCGCAACACATCTTCGACTAAACTCGTGTTCTTGTCACGGTCCCGCGTGGACCCCGGTCCCCGCGCGAGCAGGAGTTGATGCTGGTAAAATTGCTGTTATGATGCTCCTTGTTGTTCGCGACATGTTGTAATGCCAACAGCTTCATGGCTACCTTCAGTTACGGTGGATTTCCACAAAACCGGCTGCTTGACACACCATTGCTTTTTTTCCGGTTGGAGTTCCTCAACCATCTAAAAACGTTCTAGAATCTTTCAGCAACCCTGATAGAACCCTCAACAAACCCTTAAACAACCCTTCTATTTAGCGCCCTTGGAAAACCAACAAACAACCCTTGCAAAGACACCAAGGCTTTGCCAGCTTCTCGGTGGTCAATGACGACTACTGCGATTGCCCCTCCCCCTGTAACTAGGGTTGAGGGGTTAGGGCCCTAAACCCTAAACCCGAAACTCCAAACCCTAGACCCTAAACCCTAAACCCCAAACAGTGGGCCCGAGGGTTGAAGGTCAAGAGTTTGGGGCTTTGCAGGGTCTGGGGGTCTAAACCCGCTAAACCTCAAAATGTCCGGTGATAGTGAGGCATTACGACTGGAGGTTTAGGGTTAGCTTTGCTTTGCAAAGATCATTGCTGTTGTGACTGTGATGTCGATCGTGCTTGGTGTTAGCTCATGATCCGCTTCTATGGCGCTGTGCCGCTGAAGGCTCTCAAGCCTCTGCCCGCCGTTTGCGCCTTTAAGCTCGAAAGACTGCTCCTAGTGTGGCATATGGCTGAAGGGCAAAGTCTTGCGTTCCCTTGTGGCGCGAAACAGGAAGTGTGATCATTCCTTACGATGCACACAAAAGGATTTTGTCTGTGAGCGGTACTGTGTACTGTTGGTCTTACACCCTCTGCAGCACGTATCGTGAAAGCTTCCTAGAAGTCCGATATACGTGGCCGTGGACCTCGAACCTCAAAGCCTCAGGCCCCACAACCTCCTTGGCCGTTGTTGAAAATTCCTCGTAATGTCTCGATATAGTCTAGTCTGAGGAGGGGCCAAAAAACCTCGAACTTTGTGCCAGGGTCTCCAAGAACCTCTGAACCAATCCTTCGCCAGAACTTGCTTTGTGGCCGTAGCAAAAGTAGCAGCAGCAGTCGCATTTTGAGAACATGATTTTAAATCATCATAACTATTAACCATACCGGCAGAACAGCGATATTCATCAACCCAAATCGCTGAAAGCCCTAAACCCCAAACACCAAACTAAACCCAAAAAGACCTTGGATCCGAGGCCTTAAAAGAGCCCCTAAGCAAGAAGAAGCTGCCCCTTTGGAGTAATCCTTTTGACAACCCCTCATACTACTAACTCTTGCAAGAAGAGCACCAGGCCCCGATGGCAGTGACGAGCCTGGCACCTCCGCGTGCTCAGGCGCGTTGGGTCATCAGGGCAGGGGAAGATGAGTAGAAGGTGCAAGTGCATGTCGCAGCAAGAGCTGCGCAGAAGCATGTGAGCCACGAAAAGGGCAAGATTCAATTTCTCTTCAGCAAAGGGAAAGCAAGCAGAGGTTCAGGGCTGTTTTGGGAGGGGGCATGCTTGTGAGGTGTTCATGCCTTAGATTTTTGGGGTTTAAGGGTTTAGGATTGGGATGCTTTCAAGTTTATCTTTGTGGAGGCTCCAAATCACGAAATTGCATTGCACCCGTAAGTCACATCCCTTGACAAGCCCTAAGCCTTCAATTCCTAAGGCGCACCTGAACGGATCGTAGGATAGCGCTTTACCTAACCGTTCGTGTGTCCTTCGAAAGCTTACCGGGGGGGTGGCGTTTTTCCATGTTCTTTCGGGTTTCTCCGTCGAGATTGGAATCCTAAACGATGTGGGGCTTGTCCGAATTCGCCTGTCGGAGGCCATGGGGAATGTCGAAAGTTACCTTAGGAATCGTGCTCAGAGCTGTAAAGGGGCCAGCCCAGATTTTCAGCCGGGAGCTTGCAGACGAAAGTGCGGGGTACCCCAGCCCTTAACTCAGACCTCAATCCAAGAGACTCAAGGCACTAGCGCTCCTTGGAAGTTCGGGCGTGCACACAGAACCTCAAGACAGAGGTCCTGCCACTTCAGGCATGCAGCCGAGAGCCAGAAGACGAATTCAACCCGATCCCTCGTCTCTCGACCCGACACCCCCGAAACCCCGAAGCTTAAGCAATCGACAGGCGACCCCCGAAATGTAGCGTTTCCTCCTTACTTCCTTTTTCACCCAAGCCCAGAGCCAGGAATTCCACAACCTGTTCTATCTGGCTTCGCCTGCACCTGGTCGGGAGGCACACGGGGTTCAGGAGAGGAGGGTTTCTGGTTTAGGGTTTAGGGTTTTAGGAGCTGTCTTGCGTTTATGAGTTTATGGAGTAGGAGCACGCTGCAAAGTTCCAGTTTCGGCTTTCCGTTTTTCCTGGACAGGAGCGTCAGCGCCACCTAGATAGCATGATAATATTCCGATGCTGGCACCATGTATCCTTGTGGCCAATAGTTTCTGGGGCCTTGTTGGATAAATTTTACATTTTTGTTATAATAAAACCCAATAAAGAATAAAAATGATCATTCTTAATATAGCCCCAACAAGGAACCCGGTTTATTGAATTTACTGCCATCCTCATTCTTCAGGACATGAATCGGTTCAGGAGCCTTGGGTCGAACTATTTAGGGTCCCTTTTTTTGGGACTCCCGGTGCAAGGGCTCTGCTACTGTTGATGATATGAATTCCTGCATTACCTAAAGGACCCGAAACTATGGGAGCTATGGTATATTCCGTATTATGGCATAGTACAGAGGCCTTAATAATTAGAATAGGGTTTTGGGGCCCATTATACTATAAAACTCTAATAAGGAACCCCCAAAACCCTATTCTAATTATTAAGGCCTCTACATTACCGTAGCATGTGCAGTGTACAGCGTAGATTTTTTATGGCTGGGAAGGAAAAAGCGTCTTGTAGTGCTTGCGATCTGTCAGAGATACTGTTGTGCATCGTCGGGCCCGTATTCTGAGCCGTCGACTTCGTCAGGAAGGGTGTCCAGAAATGGGTTGGGAACCAAACCAGCTAAACCCTCGACACAGATCCTCAACTCCTAAACCTCACGGGCGTACTAGAATACCCCAGCAGATTCCCGAACTCTATACCATACCTGACTATCAAAATCATTTTCTTATTGACCCCTTGTTAGAAGACCGGGAGGCCAAAGCTGTTGTGGAGGGGTCAGGGGAACTGTACCTCTTGCGTAGGATCCACGTATGTCCCTTCTTGCCAAGCCTCCTCTGAAGTACACCTTCTACGCGCTAAGCCCCAAGCATGTGCATATTTCTAAAAGCCCGGTTTGGAACTTTGACCAGGCTTTTCGTCAAACCTCCTATACGGCAATTTTTTGAACCCAAGCCCAAACCCCATGAAGCTGTGCAGTACAGGGGTCTGCTGAATTAGTAATATTATCCCATTTTGGTCCCTATACAATCACAGTTTCCTATATCCCATTGAGGCCCCCATGATAGACCCTCGTATAGCCCTACAAAGCAGCCCGTGCAGAAGCCCGTATATAGAGCCCTTAAAGGAACGCCAAAACCTTAGTCATTAAGGCCCTATCCTCAACCTTAAACCCTAAACGCCCAAACCCTAAACTTTAAGCCTATTGAATTTCAAAGGCGGGAGCCCCGAGCGATTGGTTCGCCTGGGCTCCGTCAACGACGGCATCTGCGACTGCTGCAACGGCCAGGACTCTCCAAATGCTCAAAAACGGGGGCCGCCTCAACAATTAGAATAAGCTTATACACATATCGAAAAATCTATCTATTTATTTATCTATTTATCTATCTATCTATCTATCTATCTATCTACCTATCTACCTATCTATGCATCTATCTCTCTCTCTCTCTCTCTCTCTCTCTCTCTTTACCTATCTATGTACCAATCATCTACCTACCTACCCTACCTACCAACCAACCTACCTACCTACTTACCTACCTACCGACCTACCTGCCGACCTAACTACCGACCGACCGACCAACCAACCTTCCTGCCTACCAAAACCTACCTATACCTATCTATCTATCCAGCTACCTACCGATCCATTTATCTATCTATCTATATATCCATCTATCTCTACACCTATCTATCTGTCTATCTATTTATCTGTCTATCTGTCTATCTGTCTACGTGTCGGTCTATAAATATCCAGGGCTGCCACACCCCCCTCCCCCCCATCCCATGGTATCTGGGGCCTGTGGTGGTACCCTTCCCGCCCGCATCTCAGCCCTGTGGTTTCGTTGTTGTGGTGGGCTCTGCACCCCCCTTAGCTTCTGCTTTGGTTGGCCTGAATTGGAACAGCAATACGTGTAACACAAGGACCTCTGGTCACGATTAGTGACTCTACTGTTACGCGGAACTTTAAGAGCACTTGTTCTGATCTTCTCCACCACCATTCATGTCTACAGTTGCATCTACTACGGTCATGCGGCCCACATCCGCCGTTCTTGAAGCTCTTATGTGTTGCTCTTTATCTTCCTTCTTGCTGTGGCACCGGTGATACTGCTCATGATGTTGTGCTGCTCTAGACGGCGACGCGAGTCGACATTCAGATCATCTTTGACATGCTCATCATCATCGTCGTCGTCGTCATCTTCATCACCAGTACCATCAAAAGGATAGCTGCCACCATCACCATCGCCATACAACCCTTTTAATTAAGCATTGTAATGCATGTCTGATGCGGGAAACTACTGCGCAGTCTGCTGCTTTCCGCAAAGGTCAGGGGCGGGGTGCATAGGGGGTGGGTGGGGGGGACGTGTGGCACTCCAATCCGCGCACTTCCCCCCTGGTTACTGGACTCTCCTCCCACCCTGTGTTGTGGTGTGGTTGGGCTGCTTGCGGTCTTTGCCATTTGTTGGTTCACTCTCCTCCCTCCCGATGGTGTGGGGTGGTTCGGGCTTTGGGTGCTGCAAGTGGGTGTACTAATTGGAGGAATTTCAGACCTCTCTATAGTTCTACATTCTACTTTAGTTCCATGATCGGCGTCCTAAGGGTTTAGGGTCTTATAATGGTTTGAAGCAGGTTTTTAGCAGGTTTTGAATTTAATCGATACTTCTACGGGTCTTACAAGGGCTTTGTGGGTTAAGGGTTTGGTGTCTAAGAGTTTGCGGGGTTAAGGGTAGGGGGGCGGTGATCTTTACAGCAAGGATCCTGTTATTTCGAGGCTACCATGCAACCAGGACATCGAACTTGGATAACAAGCTGCAGAGCTGGAGATAGAGCAATACTGTCTACTATGCCGCCTACAAAGCCCTCTACAAACATGCGCGCGCACCAGGGCTTTTGGGGGCTTGAGTTTGGCGTTCAGAGTCCCAAGCACTACAACCCTAAACTCTGAAACCGGTCGTAAAACCCTAAAGCCCTGAATCCTAAACTCCCTAAAGCCTCAACATTCAACCCTAAATTCTGAAACCCCAATCCCTAAAATCCCCCAAACTCTGAAACCCTGAAACCCTGAGCCTAAAACTCGAAACCCGCAGGGCCAAAGCTTCGAACGGAAGCTTCAAGTCCAGGAACTTCGGGGCTCAAAAGAATATCTACAATCATGCAAGTGATGATCAAAATGATCAGAATTACTATTCGTAGTAATAGTAAATAATGATAATACTCATAAGAATGTTAAGACTAATAACGAGACTGATATCAACTATAAGCACAACCTTCCGAGCAGATCATAATTGTGGATTGCATGCCTAGCCTGCAGCCCGATCATGGAGAGCCTGTCATGCTTTCGTGCCTGAAATTCGGGTTGATCAGAAGTTCTGTCCAAAAAAGAAAGACGACTCGTCCCATAGAACGCTTGTGCTTCAAAAGGGTTTCTGGTGGTTTTAGAACCCTGAACTAGAAGCACCGAAACCCTAACCAAAAAACAACACCTCCAAACACCAAAGCAAAAACCGCACTCAACTTTAAGCATCCCTTGAGAAGCTCATAAAGCCCTAAGAAAACCCAAGTGAAACACTAGCAGAACGCAGATCAAGCAACTGGTAAGCCTGCAACCTAGATACAGCAAACTAGGTTCGTCTGACACCACTATAGAACCCATAAAAGAAGTACTGTCAGTCTTTTACTTATCAAGCCCCGTTAGAACCCTTGTGAAAATCTCGTAGAACTATCCTGTTTAGGCGTCATGAGACACAAGAAACTCTTGGCACAGCCCTCTAGAGCCCGTCCCTGATAAGCCAAAGCCAAGCCCATGTACAGCCCTCAACACCCAAAGAACACCTGCACAAAGCCCACATAGACCCCTGAAGCTCTAAACCCGAAGAGCCCAGACCTGCAGAAAGAGTTAGGGTTTTAGGGTTCAGGGTTTAGGGTTTAGGGTTTAAGGTTCAGGGTTGAGGGTTTAGGCTAAACCCTAAACCCCAAACCCTAAACCCTAAACTTTAAGGGTTTAGGGTTTAGTGCTCTTAACTCCGGGTTTTAAGATGCAAGGGTTCAGGTTGATAAACCCTACCACCTGAACCTAAAAGGCTAAACCACTAAACCCTAAACCCCAAACCCGAAGCCCTAGCTCAACCCCGAACCCGAAGCCCTAGACCTAGCCCATACTTGTTCTTCTGGTGCTCGAAGACTTTAGGATTTGTATCTTTGGGTTTCGGGCTTGGGTTTTGGCATTTTTATGGCCTCTCTTGTCGCGGCTCTCCTTCAGAAGGGCCTAGGATGTTTTGTTTTTTTTTGTGCGCTTGGGGGTTTGGTGCCTTTCGGGCCTCTGAAGTGTTGACTTCTTTCTACACTTAGGGTTTAAGGTTTCGGGGTTTAGGGTTTGGCATTTAGTAAACAGGGTTTAGGATTTAGGGGTTTAGGGGTTTAGAGATTTAGGGTTTAGGGCGGACCCTCTTTCCGTAAGCAGTTGCTTTGGTAAGGCGGCAGAGGTCACCCAGGACTATTACTATTCTTAGCCTTGGCTTTTTTACTATCATAGTTACATTACAACACTTGTGATTGCTGTCCCCTAAGTCCTAAGCCCTAAACCCTAAGCCCTAAACCCTAAACCAACAATAACAATGGTATTTGCCATGCCATTTGCTGTGAAATTCAGGGCTCCATCTCTGGGTCCTTGAATTGACCTCGGGCGTTTTTGGGCTTTGGGTTTAGGGCTTAGGGTTTAGGGTTTAGGGGTCTTTTTTTTGTTTGCCTTTGATAGGGTGGGATATAAAGAAGGGGCCTTAATCATTGGAATAAGGTTTTGGTGCTCATCATACTATGTTTATAAGAAGGAACCCCACAAAGAGTGTTGGTAATTCTTAAGGCCCCCTATGTTCAGCATTTCTAGGGCTTTTGGGGGGGGAAGCTGAAAAATGGCTCTCAAACATGCAGGGAGAAGAGACATCGAAGTGCCTCGAGTTCTAAGAAGTTCCGTTTGATCTGACATGACTCTTAGGGTCTAGGGGCTTTGGATTATAGTTTGTAGGGTTGTAGGGTTTCGGGCTTGACGAAGCTTGGCAAGGACTCCTTGAAGCCTTCCACATCTACAGTCGGTAACATGCCGAGGACGTGCAGGAGAAGCAAGTCCACACCCTACAGCAACCAGAGCGATGCATGAAACCAGCAACCCAAAAGCCCACCAAAGTTCCCACTTAGTTGGGCATCTTGGTTTCGGATAGTAGTAGTAGTAGTAGT
>CAJNJA010096497.1:4563-19220 GCA_905231915.1 Symbiodinium necroappetens
CCTTTTTGGGACTACCTTATAGAATCCTAAATAAGGAGCTGCTATAGAGCTTATGGGTACTCTGCATTGTCATGAAGGATGCTCGGGCTCACGGCCGTTGTCCGCCAAGCATCGGATCCTTGTGTCTTTGAGGTCTTCCGGCCCCTCTACAAAGCCCTAAGCCTCTCAGTCCATGCAGCCCTAAACCCTCAACCCTAAACTCCAAACCCCTAAACCTTCAAACCCGAAACCCCATACCCTAAACCCTAAAAGCTCCAAACCCTAAAGGCCTCAAACCTTCAAACCCGAAACCCTGAGCCTAAGCCCGATAACGGGGCCGGCCTGCCGGCATCGGCCCTTGCGTGAAGGAGGGCCTGTGCATAAGGTTTCTATAAGGGACCCTTTATAAGGGTCTCATATGGGGTTTCGAATGGGTTCCGTAAATGGTTCTGTAAGGGATCCCTTAAGGGTTTCTAGAAGAGTTTCCTTACGAGGGTTCTTCAATACTATACAGGTTTCCATGCGCGTTCCTTGAAGGGTCTTAGAGAGGTGTTTATAAGCGCCTAGGTATACACAAAACCCGTTTCGGATCGTCCTGGGATTTGGGACTTGAGGGTTTCCTCTTGGTAGCGCTACCACTCGGCGTCAGCTATAGCAGACTCGCCGGTCTGGTGAAAACTGGTGTTCATCCCGATAAACGAGAGGAAGACACCAATTGGACTTCACAAGATTACTATTATTACTTACTTATATTACTAATATTAATATTGATGCTATTCTGACTAGTATTACTTTTAATACTATGTATTATTGCGAATATCATGTGATGATGATTCCTAGTAATTACGCCAAGCAAGCACATCTCCCAAAACGTGACTTCAGCAGCTCCGCAGTCTCGCGCCACGTCAAGGTTGCAGGCAGCCAATTTGCTGTCCGGCTCCAATTCCCGTTTATGAAACTCGTTGTGAAGATATGTTTTTCACATCGTAGAGCTCGGTTCGCCAACTCTCCAGCAATAGCATCATAACGCCGCGCACATCTTCTTGTGCCAGAAAGGCTTGGATGCTCTGCGCTCACCATTGCCACCGGTGGTTTTGAGCACTCTGTCGTCAATTGCCACACATTTCCACGTCGCAGCTGCAGGCCACAGCCTTCATTAATGCAAGGGCCTTGATAATTAGAATAGGGCTTTGGGGGCTCCTTATTATAATTTTAGTATAATATACCCCCAAAACCCTCTTCTAATTAATAAGGCCTCTATGTTAAGCTCGATCGGCTGTCAGCTGGCCGGCTCTGGGATACATGGCCTGGCGAATAGCGTTGCCATTGCGTGAGTCTGAGCCGTGCAGGTCAATTCGTGCTTTGGGAAAACCCCTAAACTTCCTAAACAGGTAGTTTTAAGCGGGTTATAAGTCCCCTAATATGGGTTATAACTATAGTTACCCCCTAAAACCCCACGGAAATCCATAGACTTTTGGTCAACTTGGCCTGCCACTCTTCATTAAATTAGACTCAAGTTCACCAACGTCCCACCGGGCGGGTTCTACAGGTAGGGGTTTAGGGGTTAGGAGGGTTTGGGGTGTAGAGGTTAGGGGTTTAGGGGTTAGGGCTGAAAGGGTTGGAGCACCACACTTGGGTCAAGGAGTCTACAGCAGGGTCTATCTTCGACTGAAAAGGCTCCGGAGGGCTTTGCCGTTTGCGGCATATTGCCAACTTTAGGGTTTAGGGTTTAGGGGGTATAGGGTATAGGGTTTAGGGCTTAGGGCTTGTCATCCATGAGGCGCTTTTGCACACGCCTAAAGCTCTAAACGTTCATGCTGGAAATCCTGGTCACGAGAGTACCTCCCCCCTCCTCGACCCAACCCTTACAAATCCTAACAGGACTCATGTAGGGCTTAGGCAGCTGCCAAGAAGAAACCCCAAGCACCAGCTTAACCTCCAAAATTTCAGGCTTAATCTAGGGCATAGGGTCTACAATCCGACATGCCCTGAGCTCCGGATTCTTGCTAAATTTCATCAAGCCTGTCTGGAGTCTTAAACTAAACCCGGCGTCCTAAACCCTAAATCCTGGACCTAGAGCCCTAAAGCGTCATACAAGCCCTGGAGAACTTGATACACCAAACCCTACACCCTAAACCCTAAACCCCTAAGCCCTAGACCCTGAAACCCTAAACCCCTAAACCCGGAACCCATAAACCTCTAAACCCTAAACCCCTAAACCCTGGCCGTACACCAAACCCGAAGAGCCCCTCAATTCCAGCCGGGGATCGGCTCAACGACGAAGGCTGGGGGCGAGGGAGCCTGCTCAAGGAGGGTTCAGGATCTAGGGTTCAGGGGTTTAGGGTTTAGGGGTTCAGGGTTGAAGTGTTTAGGGGTTCAGGGTTCAGGGTTTGGGGGTTTAGGGTCCAGGGCTTTGGGAATTCAAGGCTTCTGATACAATCCGCTTAGGATTGAAGCTTAATTTACGTGACCAGAGTAGGTATCTATAGTACCTAAAATAGTAACTGAATTTAAGAAGCAAGAGGGGGAGGAGTGGGGGGTGGCAAGGGTCAAGATACAAAGACTCCTCCAAGGATTCCTTCAGAGTAGCCTCGGAAGCGCTGTTAGGGGCTTAGGGTTTACAGGCTTTAGGGGCTTAGGGTTTAGGTCTTAGGGTCTCGGGCTTAGGGTTTAGTGCTTCGGAGTTCACAACCCCGGAAAAGAACAATAGAGCCCTGGTAAAGCCATCCATGAAGGACCCTTAAAGAACACTTATACCACCCCTCAAGCCCTCATAAAGCCGAGTGGAGCCCTTCAATCTAGGGCCTCTACAAACCAGCCCATGGGTTCTGCGTTACGCGATCCATCATGCGACGAACCATGGTGGGTTGATGGTTACGGTTAAGGCCTTGAGGCAGTTGTCGGCAAAAAGTCTCCATATCAGCACATCTGTCGTACGTTCGGCCGGTTGGACCAGCCGCGAAAACAGCGATCCGCGTATTGGAACGATGCGTATTGGAAGTCAATGGCTTGCAGGCTGGTCTCGCTCAGGTTGCAAAGCATGAAGATAGCCCAGCCGACCACGGTGGAGGTCTTCGTCTCGGTCTGGGTGTTGTCAGCGCCGATCGGGCGCCGATGTAGCTGAGAGATCCTCGGGACCGCTAAACGCTGCGGATACTAAATCAAGTACCTCTCCCATGGTCCTGGATGCGACTCTGATGCACGATGGGTGAGGTTTTGCGTTTAGGAAATTTAGGCTTTGCGCTCTTTCAAATTTTTGCTTGCAGTGACTTCGCGCAGTATGGCACGCTTACCCACGGCGGCCACAGTCAGAGTGGAGCTCTGTCCTTGTTTCATCCTGGCTCTGATTCACCGGAAGGTAGACCGTCTCACCTATGATGTAGCTCGAACAGGTAAGCAGGTCTCAGATCCCCCTTGATGATCCAATTGGTGTTGTATACGAACCCACTATGCCCACATTGAGCTGTCGCTCTTTTCTGCTACATCTAATCTTTTCATAGCTATAGAATGCACAGGGTACGCCGTTAAGCCATGAGCAAGGTGTGCACTACCTGTTTACTCAGAGGGCTTGAGCGGTAGTCGCGGATACACACAATCATGACAACTGTGCTGTGGCTTCACAATATCCTACGCATGGTGCGACAATGGTGCGATGCAAAAATACAATAGCGTATCAAGCGTTATCGCGTATGGCAAGTATGGCGAACATGCTTGGCTCTTGGTGGGTTGCAGCATCTTACAACCCTTACGCATCCCAAAATGTCCATAGGTCTTAAGAACAAGTTACCAACTAGTTTCCTTCGAAGGGCACCTCTGTTCAACCAAAGTTATCGGTTTTGTTGTCGTTTTGGTCACTCAATTTGCCTCGGATTTTGAAGGGTTTCGTGTAGCAGGTCTTCAAACTTCACTTTGCATCGGTGCAGCCTACCAACCCCCAGCTTGCACAAGCAAGTGCAGCCTGTCAAGCATCATTTTGCACAAATGCAGCCTCACAAGCCCGTAGCAGCAGAAGTCGTACCAACAGGACTAGTCGTAGTAGTATTACCAGCAAGTACAACCAGTCATACTAGTAGTAGCACTACTATTACTAGCAATAGCATTATTTGAAACTAGTAATACTCGTCACAATAACCAATAACATAGGATTGGTGTAGTACTCATGTAGCATACATTCAGAACTTATCATCTTCTACTTCTTATCGTTTTACAAGCTCACTCCTGTTACTGACACGAATGTCCACATTTTCCCTTCCATGGATACAATGTTCGCCGCTGTACCTGTGTGACACAGTGTGTCGGATGTCGGCAGGCAGGGCGTTACCCTGAAACCTACAGCAGAATCCCTGCACGGACTCTACCTACCATCGCCTCGACCCTTCAAAGCACGTGCGAAAACCCCATACGACCCCACTGATCCTCCCCCCCTGAGCCCGAAAACCATTGCAACCGGAAGTTCAACATTGGCATGTCGTGCCAAAATCTTGATCTCTACACCCTGAACCCTACCTGGATCCCCGGCATGATCGAGCGCCACAAGGACTCCATTCACGGATGCCTGGAAATTTCGAACGGAGCTACTTACTGACCCCCTGGTGCTTGACTGGGATGAACGATAGTTAATCTGAAAGCACCCTTCTAATTAGGGGACTCGCCTAAAGAGTCCCCTGATCCCTCAGACTCTAAGCTCTACAACCTACGTCCGATACACCGATACCGAAACTCTCAACCCCAAGGCTTTGCAGAGACGAACCATGACGAACCCTTGTCTCGAATTTTTACTACATCTTTTTCCCTGAACCGTCAACTGAGTTGGAGCCTTCACGGGAGAAGAGGACTCCAGCGGCCTGCATCGGACTAGCACAGGGTGCTATACACATCGTGAAGAGGTACTACCAGGGTTCTTTACAGGACACGCTTAGGGTTCTCTACGGTGATCAAGATTTCGGAGCCCCAGTAACTTGAGTTTACCGTCAAATGCCAGTATAGAGTTTTTAAGTCATAAATTGGGACCCTCCTTGTTGTCGGCTTCCTGCGATGTGACAACCCTAAACCCTAAACCCCAAACCCTAAACATGCATGGAATGGTTTTGGCATCTCTGAGGTTCTGCGAATCCACGTTCTCCAGCGTCCTTATCAGAATGGCTCGCCTTTAGTGTCTTGCTCCGTAGGGCTTTTTGGAACCCTAAACCGCTAAACCCTAAACCCTCAGCCCTGAACCCTAAACCCTGAGCCCTAACCATGTGGCAAACGTGAGGTCCTGGAATCTCGAAGCCTGGAGTGGAAATGTCGCCAGCGGGTATGGTTCGTTCGCACTTGTGAAGGAATTTAAAGTTACGTTGACATAATCATGAAACCAGATCAACTGTTTATAGAGTAATTACTCAAATATGGTGTCATGGCTACCATAAAATAATAAGTACTTGTTATAACTTACTATATATATATATATATATAATGGTAATCATGACACCAT
This sequence comes from Symbiodinium necroappetens, assembly GCA_905231915.1. Classification (NCBI taxonomy): domain Eukaryota; class Dinophyceae; order Suessiales; family Symbiodiniaceae; genus Symbiodinium; species Symbiodinium necroappetens. The sequence continues at coordinate 10,016 of CAJNJA010096497.1, forward strand.
ATATTGACTATTTACTATAGATCCTTTCATGGCAATTTACATTAAACCTTTTAGAAAGAACCCAGGGTGTGGCCCATTGGGTAAAGGGTAAGGGAAGCCCAGGCGCTCAGGAATCCGTGGGCGCTCGAAGAAGTCTCGATACTTGGAGGTTCATGGGTAGTCATAAGTGGGGTTATAAGTAGGGTATCTAAAGTTATAACCCATGACATATAACCCCACTTATAACTGCCCCTGAACCTCCAAGTAGCTCGGCGGCTAGATGCATAACTCTCTCCTTGAAGGTCGGTGTGGCGATTGATGCACTATCGCTGAACGGTTTAGGGTTTAGGGTTGTCAAATTGAAGACCAGTAGCCAACTCTCCCTGAGCGGAGGTTGTGATTTTCGTACCAGGCTTCCGCTTTTCTCATCCGGGTGAGCAGTTCATGCTCACCGACCTTCACTGGCCAACCAAGGCTGGGCCTATTCTCCGTCCAGGCCAACTTGGTAGTCGTCGCTAAGCCCCCAATCAACGGGTACCGCAGCCTCCTATGGGCGAGAGTGCTTTGGCATCTCCCCCGCAAAAGATACCATATGTGGTGAAGTAGGTGAAAAACGTAAGCCTCATTGAACGGCGACAGGGTGTAGGGCTTAGGGTTCAGCTGTACCTGCTGCAGTAAGCCCCTACTTGCTATAACTGCTACGGGTCTATGCGAGAATCTTAGAGCAACAGTATGCCAATTCCCACCTGGTCCCTCAATTTCCTTAGAGCCCTGAACCCTAAACCCCATATCCGACCGGAAAGGAGCCCAGTAGAACCCTTCTCAAATATTCCTACAAACAAGGCGTGAACCATTAGAATAGGCTTTCCGGGTTATCATATTCATAATTATTGCGGCCCCGTCTACTGCATATTGATCCCGAATCCAGACGAGCCCCAGGCTCAACCCTAGCTCCGGAAGGCTTACAACCTACAAATGATGGTGTGGCTTTTGGGGTTTAGGGTTCAGTGTTTAAGGTTTGGCTTTTTGGGTTTGGGCCTTCGGGAGCAGACCACGAGCCCGACAGCCCCATGCTATCCTGGATGCTAAACCCTGGCAGGAAACTTAGAACCGGAATTGTAGCCTCAAGACTTACTGTTATCCAAGCCCTGAGCCCTAAACTCTAAACCCTAAAGAATCCCAACACTCCACAAAGCCTTCTAACAACAAAACCCAAGGCCCTGAAACCTCAAACCACCAACCCTGGAACCCCAAACCCTAAAACACCTAAGTTTCGCTTCCCCTAAACCCTAAACCCCTAGACNNGGTCCCCTATTTTCGGAACCCCCCATTTCTTGCCTTCAGAGTGCCGTCTTTGAGCGTCAGCTCTTGCCAGGGTTGCTGCTGCAGCTGCTGCTTGAATTCAAGGTCCGGGACCCTAAACCCTAAACCCAAACCCCTACACCCTAAACCCTAAACTCTAAACCCTAAACCCTACACCCAAACCCTAAAACCTAAACCCTAAACCCCTAAACCTCTAAACCCTAAACCCTCCTCACCCGAGCTGGAGCTTCAAAGCCGCGGAAGACCCGCCTCGAAGTTGTGGCCTGGGCTTCACGGGCAATATGGGTTTTGGGGGGTTTGTGGGTTTGGGGGGTTTGGCGGTTTAGGGGTTTAGGAGTTTAGGGTCTAGGGCTTTATTTAGCCGAAGAGCTGGGATGAGGCTCATCCAAGGACTACCAGAAGGGCTACTACAAACGGTTGAGTTTAGGGTTTAGGGTTTAGGGTCAAGGGGTTCATTTAAGGACTACCACAAGGTTTACAGAGGGCAGGGTTTAGGGTTTAGGGTTCATTTAAGGATTACCATAACGATTATACTGTAAAGGTACCATAACGGCGACAAAAAAGGTACCACAAGGGCTACCACAAGGGTTCAAGCATAAGGGCTATTATAAGGGGTACTCAAACGGTTCTAAAGAATTGCAGAATGTCATCGGAGCTCGTTTACGGGTTCTATGCAGTTTATAACACGATAAGCTTTAAGAGATCGTTGAGGGGTTACTATAACGGTTTGAGTCTGGTTGCGTATCGGAGCTTAAAGTAATTACCAATGCTATTCCTCAAAGTTTCGTTCCCAAACTTGTTTTGTACATTATGCCATACCCCAAAAAAACTAATCTAATCATGAAGGCCCCTGCATTAGCAATTCTATAGAGGAATGAACTGCTAGGGTAGGGGTTTCTTCAGAATGACTGTAATTACTTATAAGGTCTACTGGAGTCTTGGATAAGAGCACCTAGGGGATCCTGCACCCTAAATTCTAAAACCCTAAATCCTCCCTGGCCCCTGCTCTTGCTGCATGAACAAGTTTGAAACAAGAAGAAAGCCATAGAATGAGTCTAGAGCTAAACCCTAAAAGGAATAGGTTTGGGTGGTTTGGCCGCCTCAGACGGCGTGGGGTGGGAGAGTAAAACGGAAGAGCCTTCCACATTCGGGCTCCAGCAGCGAATCGTCAAACTACGATACACTCGAAACTTTCGCCTATGCGCCATTCTACGGCAAACCCTAAACCCTAAACCCTACGTAAGCTGTAAATCCTAAATCCTAAGCCCGAAGCTCTAAATCCTAAACCCTCAACCCTAAAGCTTAAACCCTAAAAGTGTCATCCAACAGTCCCTCTGGGCCGCCACACCGGCTGCCTCGGTGGCTGCGGCCCGGGGGTCAACGGCACCTGCTTGAAGCACCATTGGACGTAGTACGTCGCTAGAATTTCTGGAGGTATAGGTGCCCTAAACTAACCGGGGTATATGACCTACCTAGACGTATACTATTAAGCCCCTGGCGCCTCGAAGTGCAGGGTTCTTTCCAACCTCCCATGTACCCAAATACTACCCCCTTTGTAGGCTACCTCGTTCTACGGTTAGGATCTGTGTTATAAGAAAGTAGATAGCTTAAAAAAGGGGTAGGGTAGGAGCCTACAGTGTTACAGGTCTACACTTTGGCCTTGAAGTAGTCGCTAGCTAGGTACTTTGGGGCACAAAGTCTTCACGATTTGAGTACATGGACCCTTAAACCCTAAACCCTTATGGTACCCTTTCAAGGAACCCTTAAAGGCAAAGGACCCTTATACCCCTAAGGTATCTTGAGCCCCAGGATTCACAGAAGGACCCTTAGTATGGGAGGAGCCCCTGGCTTCAGGGCACGAGTGGTATGGGATCATCTTGCGAAAGGCCTGCCAGGCCTTCCTGCTAGCAGCACCGGAATCCCTAACAGGAAGGCCCCTCTAGCAATTTTCACGCAAGATGAATTACGAACGCGCCTCCCGATCCCGGGACCTGAAATCCTCCCTGAATCAAAACTCGAAGTCATAGCTTTCCTAACATGTATAAGCTCTATAACTGTCATTTAGGAATTAGTTAGGGTTTCGCTCATAATGGCATAGTTCAAGCCACCCCCTGAAACTAAACTCAAGCCCCCTACATGTCAGCTGAAAATCTCAAAACCTGCAAACTGTCACCCCCCCAAACCCTCGAACCCCATGCCAAACATGAACCTTCAAACCTGAGCCCTACTCATAGGCTCCATGGTAGCTCCTTTTTGTGCTCCATGTTTAGGATCCTATGAGGTAATCCCAAAAAGGAGCCACAAAGGAGCCGATGGGTAATGCCTAAGACACCCCGAAACAATCCATCTCAGCCTCAACTCGAAGGATCAAGGTACTTAGCAAGTAAATATAAGGGATACGCACAGTAAGCCCAGCGTCCTAGCAAACCCTAACCCCACCAAAACCCTTGAACCCTAATGGACCCTAAACCCTATAGACCCTAAATAACAGACCCTAAACACTAAACCCCTATAGACCCTAACAGACCCTACCCTAAGCACAACGATATGTTTTTAGGGCCAAAGGTCTAGGGCTTAGGGCTTTTAGGGCTTGGCTTAGGGGTTTAGGGTGTAGGGCCTGGTTTAGGGCTTAGGGCCTGGGTTAGAAGCCAAAAGTCTGGAGCATGAGAATCCTGACAAAGCATCTTGAATCCCGGCACAAATTATGCTTCTCCAACTTTCTGGTGTTCCTACTACCACTACTGCTCCTAATGCTTCTGCCTTTAAGGTTTAGGGTTTAGGCTGCGACTACTACCAAACCACCACCACCCAAGACTCTACGCTCTGATACCTAATATACGGGCCTTAAATAAATCTTTTGGGGTAGAGTATGGTGGGGTTCCTTATGATATTTATAGTATTCTACTATACTTATCATAAGGAAGGCCCAGAACCCTATTCTTATTTGTAAGGCCCCCTTTTTGCTAAAGCCGGTACGTCTTGCACTCAAAGGCCGCTCCTTGGCAGGGCTCTTGGGCCTGTGATTCATTCCTGCGCCATGGCAAGGAGGATCCGGTTAAGGTTTAGGGTTTAGGGTTTAGGGTTTAGGGGTTTAGGGTTTAGGGTTTAGGGTTTAGGGTTTAGGGGTTTAGGGGTTTAGGGTTTAGGGTTTAGGAACTACAATGGAGCCTATGGGTAGGTAATTTGGGCTTTCCTGCGCCAGGAGAAAGGAGCACTTTTTAGGCCTTTAGGCTTTGTGGTTTAGGGTGTAGGGCTGGTTTAGGGTATTGGATTTTCAGGGTTTATGTAGGGTTTAGGGTTTATTTAGGGTTTAGGGTTTAGGGTTTAATTACCGGTTTAGGGTTTACTTATTTATTATTTAGGCTTTACTGTTAGTAACTTTTGGGGTTACCCTATAGGATCCTAAAAATAAACCACAAAAAGGAACTGCAATGGAGCCTATGGGTACCTACGAGTAGTACCCATTTTGGGTGCGTCACAGTCTATGAATCATGTCTAGTTTGGGCTATTTGGAGTCCTAGACGAGAGGAATTGCAGTGGATACTATCTCCAGGACCTATCTGGAGCCTAAAAACCCTAACGGAGGGGCTGAGTTACAGCCCAAGAAAGGTTAACCTTGTCAGCCCTGGTAGGATTATACTTGCTGGCTTTTTTAAGGGGTTTTTGAGAATTTCGGGTTTTCGGGTTCGGGCACCATTCCGTGGGGCTTCTTGTTATAGTCTCTTTTTTCGGGTTTAGGGTTTAGGGACAGGGTTTAGGGTTTAGGGTATACTGCAGTATTATAGCCCCCGAACCCGTGCTCGAATGGTTAAGTTTCGGGTTTTTGGTCTGGGAATGAGGGTTCAGGGTTCCAGATATCCCCTCTTGGAGGGTCATGGGTAGTTAGAAGTCGGGTTATAAGTCCCCTAATATGGGTCATAACTATAGTTACCCTACTTATAACCCACTTATAACTACCCATGAACCTCCAAGCTTGGTGGGATCCGCATCTATCATGGGTCTCATCAATGTAGGGGCGTTTTCCAATAGAACAGGTCTTTGGCGTGTATTACATTATTGCTATGACAAGGAACCCACTTATAGTACTGAGTGTAATGTACCAACCGGACACTATAGCAGAAAGAAGAAACCCTTGTTCTAATCAGTAAAGCACCTACATTAAAGGTTTCGCACCCAGACGGAGACAGAAAACACGGTGCCCTAACCTGGGCCCTTAGTCATAAGCATGATGACAGTAAATGCAGTGCAAGTGCAGAGAAGGAGCCACTACAGGCTCATTTTCACACCGATGTCCATGAGCACATAATTTCCTGCACGAGCTCTTAACTAGAACTTTCTCCGCATAACATGCATAGGACCTCAATACAAAGAACCCCAAACAAGAGCCCCTGATGTACGTGTACGAATTCCCCAATTGGGGCCATCCTCTCGAAGCTCCAGCAGCCCCAGACTCTTTATCCCTGAACCACATAAAACCTTAAAGCCCTAGAGCCCTAAGCCCCTAAACCCATGAACCCTAAACCCTAATCCCTGAACCATAATCCCTGAGCCCTAAACCCCTGAACCATAATCCCTAATCCCTAAGCCCCTGAACCATAATCCCCACTCACCCCCTCACCCCCGTCACCGAAGAAAGTCGGGGCCCCGCCTACACTAAGAGCTGCGAGGATGGGATCCGAGCCCTGGGTCGACAGCGGGACAGCTTGGGGCTTGAAGGATTTGGGTTTAGGGTTTAGGGGTTTAGGGTTTAGGGTTTAGGGGTTTAGGGGTTTGGGGGTTTGGGGCTTAGGGGTTAGGGACTTGTAGGGTTTGGGTTTCACAAAGGGTGTTCGGCTTTCTGGCTTAGGCATTTAGGGTTAAACGGTTTATTTAGGCTTAAGCATTTAGGGTTATACGGTAGTTTAGGGCTATACGGTCTAGGGCTTAAGGTTTAGGCATTTGGGGTTATACAGTTTAGGGTTTAAAGGTTGGCGGTAGCTTAGGGGAGTTTAGGGCTCTAGGGTTGCATGTGTTTTGGGCAGGCGTTGTTTTGGCTCTGCTGGTACTGAAGAAGCAGCTCATGGCCATGCCGGCAACTGTGTGACCCTAGGGGTCCAGTAACGTAAATAGTAGGTTGCCAACCATATGGGTAGTTCTCTAAAATGGGGTCCCTTTTTAATAAGGGTGCCGCACTATGCTGGGGACCTAAGAGGGGACCCTAATTTAGAGAACTGCCCATATAATCTGTAACAGTAACCCAATATAAAAAATAACTGGAGCCCTGGCATCGAGCTGTGAACGTGCGAATCATGCACGACATACAGCGTACACAGTAGAAAGGCCCCTTCATAACCCAAAACACCCAAAACCCCACTTCCCGAAACATAGAACCCTAACCCCCGGAACCCAAAAGACCAAAAGCCCTGCTGAAACCCTGCAAAACTTTGCAGAATCTATAGAACCCCCATTTCTATAGGCCTACATCCCAACAGAACTCCTTGACAGAGAACCCTGGGCCCTATGCAACACGAAGCTCAAAACAAAACGACAAATCTGTATCAACCCACACAACTTCAACACTGAGGCCTGAGGAAAATAGGATGGGGCTTTGGGGCACATTATAGCGCATTGATAGTTCGGAGCCCTGGGAATAATATTCGTAATCCTTGCAGGCTCTATACGAAGCCGACTGAACGGCCTGGAAGTCCCCAGAGACTCCAAAATCCATTAATTCAGGAATGTCCTTTAAAAATGTGACAATATGGTAGGCACCCCCCAAAACCAAAATACATGAAGGTATCTTCCTGAAGTAAGAATGGACTGAAGCCTGTAAAACTGTAACCTTCCCCCCTGAACCCTAAACCCTAAACCCCCTAAACCCCTAAACCCTAAACCCTAAACACCAGGAAGCTGCCGAGCTGCTATGTGTGCAGTGGGCCGGCTGGCCTGGGAAGCGGTTTAGGGTTTAGGGGGTTTGGGTCCCAGGGTTTGGGGGTTTTGGGGTTTAGGGTTTTTAGGGTTTAGGTTTTAAGGATTCTACAAGAAATATTTCACCTTTGAGGTTTAGGGTTTGGGGAGTCTACAAGAGTTATTTCACCTTTGGGGTTTAGGGTTTGGGGATTCTACGAGAGTTTTTAAGGTCTAGAGTTCTAGGGATTCTACAAGAATAATTTCGCGCTAACATTCTACAAAAGTCATGTAAGGGTCTAGCGTGGCTCGAACTCACCCTCCGTCGGCACATCCTTGCCGGCATCTTTTTTTCTGATCGTCCAAGGGCTATATGCGTCACTGCAACTTATGAGCTTGCTTTGAGGTTAAACCCTATACACCATAAACCAATAGCTCTATGTCGCGGGATTGCAGATTTCGGGCGCCATGTTAACAGGTTTCAGAGTTTTCGGTTCTTTTTAGCTTACCCACAAGGAATGCTCGGACTGAGGGATTTCGGTTCGAAAACCCAAATCAAAAGCCTAGACAGTTTAGGCTTAGGGCTTTCGACCGCTGGGCTTGAGCAACCCTATTGCTTTAAGACCCTAAACCCCACAGATGAGTTGGTTTATAGGGCGTCTGGGTTAAGAACTTCAGGAATTAAGATTCAAGCTGGGAACAGGATATTGGGGTATAGTATACTATACCATCATAGTAAGGAGCCCGGAAAAAAAAAAAAAAACAAGCGTAATAGCATTCCTAAATATGCAGGCTTCTGTGTTAGTGCATGTGATGGCGTCAGCTGACAGAACCCTGGGATTTAAGGCGAGGATAATAGGATAATCAATCGGGGCTTAAAGTTTACTGTAGGCTTTCGGGTTCAGGGCTCTTTGAGAGTTCGGATCGAGAGCTTCTGCTCCCTCGCCAAGCACTTTAGGGTTTAGGGCTCAGGGTTTAGGATTTATTAGGGGCCCTAAACCAACCTCTCCAAACTCAAAACGAAGCAAAGTAACCCCAAAGTAACTACCCTTAGGCTCCTTTGAGTTCCTTTTCTTGGCTTCTATTTAGGATCCTATAAGGTAACCCTAAAAGGAACTCCAATGGAGCCTATGGTATTACGGCCACCAACAAGAAACCCGAACGGAGAGTCCTCCCCATGGTACCTATGTACCCATACCTTGGATTTAGGGTTTAGGGATACTACAAGGACCTTCTTCTCATCGCTAAGGATCCTACATGATTCAAACTTGGAGGTTCATGGGTAGTTATAAGTGGGGTCATAAGCCCCCTAATATGGGTTATAGCTATAGTTTCCCTACTTATAACCCCACTTATAACTACCCATGAACCTCCAAGAAACCCTGTCTAAACCTCCTGCAACTCCTGCGGATGAAGATTCAAGGCCCTGGCTGGGACCGGAAAGTCCGTCGAAAAAGCGCCTGTGCATTCGCCCTAAACCTAAAACCCTAAATGCCTAAACCCAACACCCAAAACCCAAAACCCTAAACTTAACCCGAACCCCCAGAGGGGCGACCTTCAGGGATTCGCCAGTAGCCCCACTCAGCCCCTCAATGAACGCGCAAGCACCTCAGTGGGGTGTTACAAGTCCCTCAACCCAAAGGGCTTAGGGTTTAGCTAGGTTTAGGGTTTAGGGTTTAGGGTTTAGGGTTTAGGGTTTAGGGTCATGTTTCATGGATCCTTATTCGGGTTTAGGGGTTTAGGGTTTTTTGGTTTAGGGCTTCGGAGTTTAGGGTTTAGGAGTTTNNAAACCCAAAACCCTAAACTTAACCCTTTGGGGTCCTTCGGGGAGCAGGGTTCAGGTTATTTCGGCTAAACAGTCTCTAAACCCCCGCAAAACTGAACCCTGAACCCAAACAACTGTGAATTTAGTTTAGGTTTCATACAGGGACCTAAATACCATGTTGGGCTTCTACATTCTAATATGCCCCAAAGCCCCTATTCTAAGTATCAAGCCCTAAACCCCTAAACCCGTAAA
>CAJNJA010096508.1:0-19220 GCA_905231915.1 Symbiodinium necroappetens
TTGGTTGTGAGAACTGATCGAACTGACCTTGGACAAGCTCAGTTCGATCAGTTCTCACAACCAAAGGCCACTACCTCAGTCCGGATGTTGGCCCTCATCTCCAACTTGAGAGGAGGGCCACGAAAGCTACAAGAAGCCGGGGCGACTCGTCAAGCGAATCTATTGCAGGAGCGCACTGTGAATCACTCGAGTGGCGGAGGTTTGACATAATTCTGTACGACTGAAAAAGTCCCTGGGTGTACTGAGATTCTGCGACATATTGTCAGTAATGTACTCAGGAAAGTCGAGGCAACCCACTGTCTTCGCCAACTGACAGCGGTTGTGAATGTCACTTGCGAGAGAAGCAGCAAGCTGTTCGGTGTGCGTCGGGCCGAAAATGCCAATACACAGACGAGCGTGGCAAAAGGCGCAACACGCAGCTGCGTGTGCAACAGCAAGGTTCGCTGTGGCACACCCGGCAGAAGTTATGCTTGTCAGAAAGCACCGTAGCTAGGCAGCTAGGCAGATTCGTTTTACACGAAAGTCGCCATGCTGCCGACTAAACTGACTAGTGCCGATCTTGCAGTGTCGGGACAACACGTAAGCACTCCACAAGAGCAGTCTAAGCCAAAGCATGGCCACAGGCGACCTTGCACAATGCCACCGCCACCTTATGGTGGGGGCAAAATTCACCATCCTTCCCGGATTCTCCCTTCTATTGTCCGTGGTGGCGGGGGGGCTCCAACCCTCCCCCCTTGTAACTATCGTGAAAGGACCAGATAAGGTCCTAGACAAGATTTGATCTGGGTCGCTACTACATAGCAAAATTTGTAAACGACAGCTCAAGCTCCACATAGCTAGCGTCCGTGATTTGGCGGTCTCTCTCTCTCTCTCTCTCTCTCTCTCTCTCTACTTCTTCTGTGCCACATCCAACGCAACAAAATCCCCAAAGGACGGGTTTGGCATGGTTTGGGGGAAATGTACCCAGGCTAGCGGCAGCAATGCTCCCGGTTACCAGGCTTGGCAATACCCATACACTGGGTCATGCATGTGTTGTGGGTTGCCACTCTCGCCTCTTCTAGCATGCGCGCATGATCCGCATGATGCCCATACCGTGAAGCTCTTTCGCGCGCTCGGGCTCGCTCGGGCATTCGTTAGTAAGCTGCGTGTGCTAGCGTTTCAATTTCGGAAGGCCAGTGACTCTGAGCCTTGGTGCGCTTGGCAAACGGAGACTACTAAACCAACTGCACCTCCGTGCACTTCACTTGTCACATTCGAAAATCTGCTTTCATTCAGATGTTATGTTCATGACGATGTGTCTACCCCGATGCGAATCCAGTATTTGCGCTTCTTCCCGCTACGCATTATTGTAACATACTCTAACTGTATATCCTCAAGAAACGCACCAGCCACACATGCGCCTTTCACATGCGCGCACTCTCATCCCACCTCGAGAAGAACTCCCAAGATTGGTAATGGAAAAGGCCTGAGGCGGACAAAGGCTCACGTACCACTAAACCATCGAACTAAAGGGCTAACGAAACTCCGGCGAAAACACAGGCCCGGACTCTTCCAGAATGGGGCAAGAACGCCCGCCTCAGTCTTGGTATCTGGCGAACGCTTTTCAAGAAGCAAGCGTGCGCATGCACGCGAAGCTACGCCCCTTGCACCGGAATCGACTCCCACTCCAAGCCCTCACGATGATGCACCCTCGGTGCACTAGTTGTGCTCACACATTTCCCGCAAGATCCTTTGCTGCATCCGACGCTGGAAGCATAGGCGAACTTCAGATCAGGTCCGCTATCCGCTAGCTTTTTAAGGCTGCTGTGAAGTTCTTACCAGTCAATAATGTTACGACTACAGTGCGGGAGAGAAGTTTCCCTAAGTGGAGAAGCCTCGGACTCTTCAACGGCTCTACGTTGAACGGCTCAAGGCTGTCAAGAAAAGGCTCCTTCCCTAACTGCCGAATCTACACTGACTCGTCCGCGGCACATCTGCCAAATAGGCAGCAACCCCAATCCTTGGGAGTCGAAAGAACAGGGAAAACACGATTCCGGCAGTGGTGGGCGCTACAAACCTGCACATATCCACTTGCAACACCAACTTGCATCTTATGTAGCCGCTCTTTAGATCTCTTTAGTGTCTGAGCTTCATGCTTGCCGGCATGGTTACAACCACTAACTGCCTGTGCGTTAGTTGGCCAGGTCTACTTATCTGGTCTGCACGAGTCTACCCGCCTCCATATGGTCCATACACTTGTCGCGGCATTTGATGACTCAACGAAGCTGCTCGCTTTTCTGCCGTGCATGGCAGAGACGCATCAGCGATGCAGGCGTGGGAGTAAAGGCGCATAGGCAGGTAAGAAAAAATATGCGAGCCGCCTCGATCCGCCCCATCGTTTGATTCACACATGGTTCTCGTTGATCAAATTGGGCTTCGGCTGGCCACTTCGGTCAGTCCTGCAGCTCCTTCTTCGTCTGATATTGCTTCATCCCGTCGGATACAAACTAGCTCGCTCTTCCAATGTAGAAGAGCTTCCTTATGCGCGGCAGTGCAGTTTCGCAATGAGCATCCGACTCGCCGATGCTGCGCAGCAACTCGACCACATGCAGTTCGGCATACGGGTTGTTTACAAAACCCACATGTAAACGGCCAGGGCCCGTGAACATGCTCGACTCTGAGATGCTGAATTTTACACAGCTCTGAACCGAGCAAGGCAGCTATTTCTGAACTTGATTTACATCAGCGCAGACTCGGCAAAAAGACCACCGCAGCAAACATAGTCCAGATTCGCCAGACGTAGAATTTCCTCAGACTTTGATCAACTTCGAAACGCATGTCGGGCCCATGCGAAGCAGGCAGGCCAAGATAGGCCATCATGCACGGGGAGAAGCATAAACACAAATGCAAAGGTTGAAACATGTTGAAAGTGAAAAGTCAGGCACACAGCACAACTGAAACCACATGCAATATTTGGCCAGGTCACTTGTCGCTGCTGACATGCCGTACAGCATGGGCAAGTGCAAGACAAGCCTTTAGGAGTTTAGGTTGCGCTGTGACGAAAGAATTGAATATGTATCCGTATGAACTAGCTTGGGGGTGCCTATGGCCCCCATCTTCTCAAAACTGCGCTGCACTCTCAAACCGGAGGACTGTCGAAAGCCTTAAGCCTCCAAGGCGAAAGACGGATGAACTACTTGTTAACGAACGAAGACACATCAATTCTGGCAATGTCTTTCCAAAGTGTAGTCAAGACATGTCAAGACGAGCCAGTCGCCCTTCTCCATGATAAGCCGTTTCTCAAACAGTGTTTGTTGCTCACACCCCTCAGTGTCTTTTGACGGGATGTGCGGATGTATTTTGTGGGCACTCTGCTACATGCTAAGATTTTCGACATCTCGAATATTCAAGGACTTGGAATGGGTTTTGGCACGGATTCAGCGAGGTGAGGGCTCGATCACATAACACCTTTTTGTTTGTGCAAACGCGACCGACATAGCAAAATGACTTTGCATGCCAGGGAAGGGCGGCAGTTTTACATGAATGAGTGCAGTTCCCCACCAGGCAGGGCCTGCTGGCGTCGACCCCATTCGACCCCAGCGTATTTCCTTCACACAGACTTCCTCGTGAATCGAGTGACATCGTGGGATGTTCTACGTCTTAGGAGGTTTCTTTTTGGACATCAACTAGAAACTATGGAAAACCGACGAACAAGTATGCGATGCGGCAACAAGTTCTTCTACTGCAACCACGCAGCAGCAAGTGCCAGGCTCCTGTCACTCGCGTCTTGCATTAACAACCGGCTAGTCCCTGGCCATCTGCAGAAGGCTCATTGCTGATGGTGCTTTCAGCCCTGAAGACTGTGATGCTATGACTCGCAACCTGGACATCTCACAAAAGCATCGATCCAGGCCTTGCACGGGGCTGTCAAAGGCGATGTCCTCCACGAATCCTCTTTGATGCCTCAAGTAGGGCAGTCGACCATTCTGCACTGCCTCTGCTGCGACCGCCAAATGCCATGGATTCGACTCCTCTCTGGAAAGACCCCATTCGGGTTTATGAGGATTGGTGTCACGTCACAAGCGAGGACGACAGAAAGCTTCTGGAATAAAAGCCAACCGGTAAGGAACCTCTCTGCCCATCGGCCGGTGGAAGACTCGACACAACAACATCACAAAATCACAACGAGAACCCCAGCCTCTGATCCCTTCAAACCGGAGTTGTTTCTGGAGAAGGTCATCCCAACCAAAGCAAACATGCGCTTATACTACTGGTTTGTATGCTCCAGGAGTCTCAAGAACATGCAATCGTTCACTGCAAGGTGGGGGTCATCAGGACTTTGTATATGGACCGGAACAAGAACACCAACACTGCAAGCATGGCTGGATCGAGTTCAAATCACCGACTGCTGAGTCGCTGGCTAGATCCACTCTTGAACATACCTTGGGAACGTGGACGCGGGCATGCGGTGGCCGTCAATCCAGGGAACTTTGCTTGAGGCATGCCCGCAATTAGCACGGCACAAAAATCTTCGTTCCCCTGTGGCGCAGCAGCTACAGTAGATGTATGCGAAAAGCCACGTCCACACAAGGCAAGCATCTGCATGTACTTGGCCTCGCAAGAGTCCGTTGAGAGTTGCCTCTGTTGTGGCATCCTTAAGGGTCCTTCTAATCCTTCTAAGAAAGCGGCACGAATCTGCCAAAAGCCTTCGGCAGGATCTCAGCTTGGGCGTGGTCCGGAAGTACGGCGCTTCCACAAGATTTTTGAGTCTTCAGCTTCCAGGAATTTTCAGCGCTGGACCCTGTCTTGCTTAGCAGGCAGGCAACAGCTTGCAGATTCATGTCCGCTCTTCTGACCGGGAAGGGTGCATGGTTTTGGTAGTGGCATGAGGCGCCAACAGTCCCGGCGCGGCGCTCATCGGCGCTCCGTCGAGCCCTGTCCAACAATTTGCGTGCCCGGATTGTGCTCGGGTACTCGCGAAGACAGCAACCGGAAAAGCACGGCAAACACCAAGCAAGTGTGTAAAGTCTTGCGGGCCCCCGTTGAATGGCCACACGAATGGGCTGGTGCACTGCTTGATGTGGTATTTGTGGTCCTTGTTCCGCCCACGGGCGCCCCACCTTTCGTGTTTGCGTAGCATGCGCACTCTACTGGTGCTTGATCGCTGGGCTGAGCAGTATCCGTCGCTTCCTCCCCCTGTTGGTTGGTCACCGCCTCACCGGCTGAGCTCTCTGGTTGTGGTGGTTGTTGTGGTGTGGTGAAGTCTGGGAAGAGTTCACGGTGAATGGAAGGAGGTATCTCGCCTGTGGTTATCCAATCATGCTCCACCATCGTCATACCTGGAAAGGCTTTCGTCCATATCCGGCGGCAGTCTGCACCCGTAGCGGCCTGGAAGTAAGTGGACCGGGGGGGTCTTCCCTTCTGTGGTGGCCGCCCAGCCGATGGCGGTCGCGGGCCAGTTGGCTGCGTCTGGTATTGGGGCTGGTCCACAGGAATGTCCTTGTCTCCTGGTGCTGTCATCGCCCGTTGGCTGCTGTGGGTTGTTTGGTTACGATTGAAAGTGTCGGCAAAGGTGAGGCCGTGCGGGCACACAGGGCCGGTGGGGTGGGGTCCCCCGCCAGGACAGGGGTTAGTTTCAGGGTCGTACCGGCGCGGGAGTGGGAGGTTTGCTGCAAGGTGGGCTGCCGTGTATTGATTGCGGTGCAGGTGTGTTGTGGAAATGTGGTGTTTGCGTCGATTGTGCAGTGGATCTTCCTTGCAACTGTTGTGTCTGGGTCGCTGCTTCCCGGCACGTAGGGCTGAGCCCAGGGATCGTTGTTGGATGTTGTTGGGGTCGTACGGGTGTTGCATGGTATCGGTGGAAAGGTTGTGGTTATGGCTGCCTTTGCTTGGTATGAGCTGGAGCTTGGGTCGGCAAACGACATGACGGCTGCGACAACAGACAGTGGCCCTCTTTTCTCTCCCCTCCGACTGTGCGGGTGGGCCGTGGCAACGACTCCGGCAAAGCCTTCACTCTGTTGCTATAGTTCCCCCGTCCATGCGGCCGCCGTTGGCTGTTGGGAGTGCGGTTGTGTTGTGTGCTGAGCTGCTTGCCCGTGGCCCAGGGAACATCAAAGCGGCGCACAAAGGATGCCATGCGACTGGGCCATTGGGTTCGATTTTGGGCTGCTGCAGACGAGCCAGTGCCTGCTGCTTCGTTCGGCTCTACATCCCTCTGGGTTCAAATGCCCTGCGTGCATGACGCATTGTTTACGTGGCTTGCGCTGCACCGCTCGCCAGTAGTCCATGTTCTTCCGTGCCACCATTGCATTGACTTCGTCTCCCATAAAACCACGTGGCCCAATGTCTAAATGCGCCGCAGTATGCCGGTGGACCATATCCCGGGCTTAAGCTTGTGCGTGCTTGTAGGATGAGGACGACTCATTGCATGGCGTAGGCGTCTCGCCCCCTCCGCGATGACTGCCGTGGTTTGCTCGCTGAAGGTGATGGGCGACCCCAACGTGGATACGACTGTCTTGTGGGGGCTGCAGGCCACAGTTATGCCCCCCGTTGCCATTGCGGGTCATCCTGCAAGGTGAGGTGCCATCCATTGTGGGCTCCCCTCTGGAGCGATCTCATCACTCTCCAGTCCTGTTCTGCCTGCTGCCTGTACCATGCATGATTTTCCTTTTTCTTCGGCGGCGTGCCACCGCTTTTCAAGGCTGTTCGGGCAGCCGGCCAGGGCGTGCTGTGCTGTGCTTGCTGCAGGAGTCTTTTCAAGGCAGGACTGCTGGTATTTGTTGGTGCCCCTCCCGGGATGGCTGGCCGAACGACCGTTCCTTCTCCTGTGCTGCTGCAGTTTCTGGTGGCGTTCTGGCCCATTGCTGGGTATTGTATGGGTGGTAGCTCGGTAAGTGCAGCTGTTGCGGTGGGAGCCTGCCTGCGACGTTGAGCCATGGAAGGATAGCTTCCCCTCTGCCGGTGCGCATCCCGCCCCGGTCGCAAAGCGCGGGGTGAACGTTTCTCTGGCGTTCAAGCCGAGAACGGCCTTTCTTTCTGCTGCCAAAGCTGATCCCCAAACCCTCCGGCAGTAGCTCTGTTTGCTATATTTGCTGTATGGTAGCATGGTGTGGGCCAGTGTGGGATGTGTCCCGCTAATGCTCGCGTAGACTGGTTGGTGTGCCTGGTTTTGACAGTGGCAATGACTGCGCTTGCGCGAGGTTGCTGTGGTCGTGGCTGAAAAGGTCTTTGTGGGGAGCGATTGCCCACCTCGGAAATCTTTGCCAATGGTCGGATTCATCATGAAAAAAGCCTGCATCTGTGATTATTTCCTGAATAAGGACAAGGCTGAAACAATGCATGTCAGGACTCCCCCGGAAGACTTCGAGATCTCCATCATGCCTCCAACATGTTGTCTGCTGTCAGGGTCCCCGACGTTCCAGGTAAGTAGCCAAGCCCCCGGCCGGGGGGTGAAACTCGTCGTATAGTGAGTATAGTGTCTCCGGTATAAGCGGGGACCACACCTTCTCCAGCTCCTCCTTTGTTCCTCGGTTCCCTTCGGCGGCGAAGCCGACGCAGAACAGACCTTGGCCTGATCAATCCATGTGCTGCCGGTACTGTATTCCATCTCTAATTTCTCCTTGTCCCCCCGAGCGTCAAGTACAACCTCTTGACTTTTACCGCCAAGCGTGCTTTGTGTCGCCGGTCCGGCGGCTGCGACATGGCGATCCGCACTCTGCGCAGGCCCCCCTCGGGTCTGGCTCCGAGGTGCGCCTTCGCCCCCCTGACTTCGGTCATGGGCAGGATGGCGTATTGTCTCCGGACGCCGAGCACAAAAAGCCACCGTCTGTCGAGGGCGCCGCTGTGCTTTCCGCAATGGAGGCGGGTGCTCCCCCACTTGTTTCGAGGCGTTCCAGGCGAACCTGCACTTCCCTGTTTGCTTCTTGCAAATGTTGCAGAATGTCTCCGTGCTCGGTGTACTTGGTGGTCATCTCATCCAGGCCTTGGTGGTCCACCGGCATATCCGTGGTTGACACCAATGCAGGCGTCTGTCATCCTCCACCGGAAGTTTGCAGTCTCGGTGCCGTCGAGAAAATCACAATCTCACCGTAGATCAGCTTTACTAACCTCTCCTGGATCTTGAGTGCGGTGAATCGAGATGCAAAGGCTCGCCGAAAACTTTGAAGTAGCATGTGGCAAAGTCTTCTGCACGCCGGATCTGCTGCGGTGGTAAGTGAGGTCCGTTTTTCCGATGTTCGTGTCACGAGCGTTCGGCTGTAGACGCGTATAGTAAAACGAGGTCCCCCGTCACTAGTGTGGCAGCGGGAACAGGAAAGAAGGCACAGGAAACCTGACAGCACCCCCCCCTCACTCTCTGCTCTGTCCGCCCGGGTTGAGGTCCTCGGTCACACTGGGGCTCGGACCTTGAACCTCTCACGGCCTGAGCCAAAATATGGCTTCTCTCTCTCTCGCTCTCCCTACCAGGTAGGAGGGCTAGGGCCGGCTAGGGAGCGTCCAGTCCTGAACCTCGCGCGAGCGCGCCCGCAGTCCTCGGGTGGTCTTTTTCGCTTCTCTCTCGCTCTCTCCAACACAACAAGGCATGAGGGGTGTTTCAAGCCTCCCGGCTGCCAGGCCCCATTATTTGTGAGGGTTGTGGAAGGACCTGCGCTGCGACTCTTGCTTTGAATGTACCGCTGGAATGAGGGTCTCTGTTTTTGGTCTGGGCATGCAAAACCCTCCAGGTCGAAGGACCCCCGACTTGACACCAAGATGCAGACTTGGTGTGGCGCAACCGTGTTTGAGGCCTTCCGGTGTAGGGGACACGACACAGACCAAAAGATGTCCGCACCACAAAGGAAATACCATGGCATATGACAGGAACTGGCGCAGAACAAAGCCGCGGGAGGGATGCGCAGGGGTCGGCAGTCCAACCACAAAAGTAGAGAGAAAGATAAAGAACGAGAATCAATACTCAGTCCGTGTGTACGTTCTGCATGCAGCACCAAGCCAAGGTGCACAGGGCATCGCATGCGCCAGCATCGCCCGAATCCTTCCCATTGACAAGGGCCAGCCAACCCCAAGAAAGGCTTCGACCCCGTGGTTGCTTCCGGTTGCTTTCGTCGCCTCTCTGCTTCGACTAGTTGGGTTACTGTGCCGCATGTGTCCGACAACATTGACTGGATCAAAGTGCCTCGTCCAATGCCCTTGATGCAAGGCTGTAAGGCTTAGTGCTAGGGGGCTATGACCGCCCGCGAGCATCAGTGGTCTCGCCTTTGAGTGGGGTCCAAGGCCTGGTCTATCTCAGTTCGAAGACATGTGCACAAGAGCTTCAGCCACACTGACCCACGTGGCAAGAAATCCTTGACCATCCTGACGGCGAGGGCCATGGAAACCTCGACATCTTGACAACAGGCTGGAATCAGTGGTTCTCTACAGCCGGCCCACTGCCAACTGGATTCAAACACAAAGCTAAGACTTCGGCAGGAAGTGACCTGATATAAATCGTGGCTCAGCTTTGAATTTTGAGCCAAATCATGGCAGGTCCATTCATGCAGAGAATTTTTCTTCCTCAAGACACTTGCGAAGCCATCGAACGAACACGCACGCACATGCAGACACACACACACACACGCGCACACACACACACACAGAGACAGACAGACAGACAGACAGACAGACAGACAGACAGACAGACAGACAGACAGACACAGAGAGAGAGAGAGAGACCGAAACACAAACGCAAACACGCAAAGAGCGACTCGATCCCCCGGCTTCCTCGAGAGATAGGTTGTTGCGGCTGTTGCAGCTACAACTTAACAGCAGAGAGCGACTCGATACACGGAAAAACTGAAAGGACGATGCTCTGAACGTGAGCTCCCGACGCCCGGTGCAGCAGTGCGCTGCCTTGGACATCTCTGCACACCCTGCTCTTGATGTTTAATTCTTGCGGATGTTGAGGCAAAGGCCACTTGATGGTGCCAGGCCTGCAGGTTTTGTGGCAGGAGCATTGCAAAAAGTTGACCGATGATTTGTTTGAAGATGTGACGAACCATTTCATGATGCTTCGCTTCGCTTGGTCATTTGCTCGGCGGTTGCCGCTATAGCATTCGCCGCTGCGCATCTGGCACCTGGCACAACGTCGCTCGGTCTCTTTATGCGCAGCGATACAACACAACAAATGGTCCGTGTATGTCCGTGTTGCAATTTTAGATTGCGCTCATCACTTGAAGTACTCTTACAAGGCGCTGGCCGACAATGTTCTCGGAAAGCTTGCCTGGGCTCTTTGTGGGGAGCTCGCTCAGTAGCCCAGCCGCAGCTATTTGGAGTGAAGTTGGTGCTCTGCCATTTTCCGACCCTTCCTTCAACTGCAAATTGCCTCCGAATTTTTCGCAGCAGTTGACCTGGATCAACGCGTTTTGCAAAGTTTCGAAATCGCTGATATCTTTACCTCGACTGTTCGGTGACAGATCCCTGAGTCTGCCTGTGCAGTTCAGGCTTCAACAACGTAATATGGCCAGTGCGCATGTGAGAACCACTGCAGGCAGCCCAAGCGAGTCGTCATGTACGCTGAGGCATCTGCCTGGCACATGCCCCGAGTAACCGGGAACAGCCGAAGCTGCCTGGCCTTGACATGTTGCTCACAGCATGCGCCAATAGAAGCACCAAGCATCAGCAAGCAATGCGCATCCAGTCCTCGCCGTGCTTCCTACTTGCAGCGAGATGTGGTGACAATTTACAGTTTTTGCTTGAACACATCCTGGCAACATGATGCATCATGAAAGCTGACGGCTTGCCTGTCCCTGGGCGTAACATCGCCGATCCCTGCCATCACAGGCGAAGCAATGTGCCACATAGCAGCTGCAGGGGCACGCAAACTTCACATTCTCAAGCGGCCGTGGCCAGAGATCGAGGCCTCTGCCGCTTCGGGCGCAAGCGGCCGCCGCTCAGATCTTGCCTGAGATCCGCATCCAGAAACGCCATTTTCAAGCAACTTCTGATAGTGAGCTTCTATATGTCGTGTCGGTTCTGCTACATCTGCAGGGACTAGGACAAAGCTCTTCCGCGCACCCATGGCAGCTGTCAGCGTTAAAGGGCAGCATGTCAGACAGCACGAAGCAATGTCGAATATGACTGTGCTCGGCTGTCTGGGTGGACGCAATTCCTCTGGATGTTCTCGTTTGGGGACCGCAGCTAGCAACTGCTAACCAGATAGCGGTTCAGCATTGCTTTTCTGCCTTGGCTTCCTTTGCTTTACCCGCGCCGAAATGACCCAAATGCGCCGCCAGGTTGTCTGATTCGTTTGCCGCACTACTGGAGGGGAGTCACGTCATTCGACAGGTGTAGGCCTGGCTTGACGTCTCCATCTCCATCTCAAGTGATGTGCTTCGCCAATCTTCGCTATTGCTTGGAGCGTCGCCTTCTCTCAGAGGCTGCCTTCGCTATGCCCGCGCTTTCTATTGAAACCTGGTTTGACACACAACTCTTGCTTCGTTGGCAGCTGTCGTGATTTGACCGTGGGCCAGCACCGTTTACAGTGATTATTGACGCTCACACTCGTGTGCCAAGCAAGGTCGGCAGACGAGACAAGATTTTATCTCTTGGCGCTCCCACAGTGCCTCGACCATAGCTTGCACCACCCGTCGATGATTGCTTGCCCCCCAGCAGCTTGAAGCCCACCAGCTTCATGCTCGCAGCTTGCACCCTCGCGGTGCTAACTTGCTGCATGCATCTTCCCGAAGCTGTGAAATGTGTTAGTTATCTGCGAAAAACAGTAAAGTTTCTTTCCACGGCAGCTGTCAGTCTCAAGCTCGGCGCGTCAGACAGCAAAAGGCAATCTCGAACATGACTGTCATCGGCTGTCTGGGTGGGCACCGTTCCTGATGTTCTTGTTTGCGGATTTTGCGGACAGCAACGGCATCAGGTGTATGAGCATGAGCTTCCTTCCACATGAGATGACACCCCGGACAGTGCAATTTTACGTGGGGAGCTCCGCGTCCAAGATGTTGTACAGGCTTGGAAAGACAGCTCGTGGAGGCTCCCCTGACCAGTGAATGCGTATCGACTCAGTGTGTCGAACCGTATCGGTTTCTGCTGTTGTGAGGAACAGCGGCCGAACTGCAAGCTTTGCAGTAACATGCTGCGAGAAGGGGGTAAGTCCAGGATGGGTGCACCATAATTGGCGTAAAGGGTGCTCACTACAGCTAACCGCCCATGCGACCCTAATAGTTCGTTTGCGGCCTGCAGTACGCAGTATGCCGGCCGGCCGAGTCTCTTCAGTGCACGCAAAGTTCTGGACGGAGTGTCCCTCATATCCCCGACTCCGGCCCGCAGAACATTGCAAACTTGCAGTTCCAAGCTCGCGAGAGCCGCCAGAAGCTACCGGGGGAACTTAGACATCGCTTCAGAGACATTACTTCTGCAAACGTCACATGCAAGCCGGTGAGTTGCTGTGGACCTGGTGTAGTGATGCGGGGGATGGGTCGGGTCGAGGCATTTCCCGGCCATCTAAAAGCCGGGTGGGTGGGTGGTAATTGAGCTGATTGAGGATCCAGAGAGGCACCTTGAATCGAGCGACGAGACTTGAGGAACAAAGGCGGATTGGGTGAGGCATCAAAAAAGAACCATTTCAAAACATAAAGCAATTTTTTCGAATCAAAACAATTATTTAAGGGATCAAGAAAAACTATTCTTCAATTTATAAGCAAAATAAAGAGGAGGCAGGCTAATTCAAAGATAAAAAACTTTTTCATGTAACAAAAAAATAGAACTATTCCCTTTTGTAGGCAAATTACAGAGGAGGCGCGTTCCAGGTGGAGGGCTTGCCCTCCGTTTGCTACCGGAATCCCGCTAGTGCAGAGGGGAAAACATTTTCTCAGTCCAAATGAACCCACAAGATTTCGGGTATAAATCCTTCTGGCCGTGCGTGAGATCTTCGCTCTGTGCCTGCAAAGCGCCAATACTTGGGGGAGAGCCTCTTGGCTCTGGTCCGGAAAGCATTCCGGCCGTGCCCACGTGTGTACGTCTTCCTTTCTGCAGGCATGTATTTGGCGATTCCGGTTCATCATATATCTTAAACACGCTGGCGGTTCCGGGTCATCATATATCTTAAACATGCCCCATCACTTGGCGATTCCGTTTTAAACACGCCCCTTGATCTGCCGAGTCCAGTTCATCATCATCATCATCACAAATATATATATATATCTCAAACACGCCCCGTCATTACATTCTTGACGTGCTTCCGAAATCCCGCCAGTGCAATTTTGTGAAACCAACATCGGGGAAAGATCCTTCTGGCCGCGCTATCTGTGTCACGCTCTTGTTGCTTCCTCCCCCCAAAACCACACCTACCAATGAAGGCCACGCACCCATCAAAAAACAACGAATAGTTGCTTTGAGTACAGTACATGGTTAGCATGCTCTCATTACGGATGGCGGTGCTGGTCTCACTCTCTGTTTCGGATAGCAAGAAAGTGGAGGGCATAGCACGTCACTCTTGAAAACAGGCCTGCATGGCAGAAAAAAGAAAAGGGGGTGCCCACCGCACTTGCAAACAGAATGCTCATAGAAAGGCTGCTTGAAGGAATGTCCATTGATGGCACGCCATTCTTTGACGCAGATTCGCATGGCTTAAAATTTAATGAGCGGGACGGTTCGCAGCCCCCCCTGTTTGCAAACGGAATACTCATAGAAAGGCTGCTTGACGGAATGTCCATTGATGGCACGCCATTCTTGGAGGCACGTTCGCACAGGGTTATTTTTTCGTGTACACCATGTTCGCTTTACAATGCTTGACTTGGCTTGGCTTGTTTTGAGCCGGGATGGGGCGGAGGGGACGGGTTTAGATACATGTGGACATACATACATATAATCACACACACACAGATATACACACACACGCGTATTTGCGTGCCTATACATACATGCATACATACATGCATACATGTGTGGATATATATGTACATATACATCCTTATGCATATACACATACACTTATACATAGACGTATACATCCTCCTCCTCCTAATCATCATCATCATCATCATCGTTATCATCCTGAGAAAACGCACGAAATGAAGCTCCGGGAATGAAGGTTCCGGCTTGATGGTTTCAGAAGACTTGTTTTATGCTTACTGTCTGCAAAGAGTGCATGGGCCTCAGTAACTAATCTTTTTGATATGGCAAGTACACCTGTTAAAGGAAACTACAGGTGGTGAGTTTAGGGTATATGGGGCTTCTATAAGGCTTCTATAAGGTACATAGACCTTCTAATTCTAAACGGCTCCTACAACGGAGCCTACCCACCTGAAAATGTCCTAGAATCTCTAATTACTCAGGATCCTTAGCAAGGGACGAGCTTCTCTTTGCTGAGTTGCTGGTCTTTCTGTCTGTCTTGCTTCACTCGTTGTTGTTCGTTCTTTCTTTCTTTATACATTCCTGTCTTTCGTTCTTGCTATCTTTCTGTGTTCTGTCTCTCTGCGCTGAATTGCTGTCTCCTTCCGTCTTTCGTTATTTCGTTCTTCCATTAAATCTTTCTATATTTTTTGTTTTTTTGCCCTGCTTCCTTCTTTTTTCCTTCACTACTTTCTTTCTTCCTTCCTTCCTTCCTTACTTTGCTTCTTCTGCTTTCTTCCTTTGTCCTTTGCCTTGTATTTTGCTTATATAATAGGAATAGTCTTTTTGATCCCTTAAGGAGTTCTTTTGAACCCCTATCCCAGAAGGATTGGGATGTCCAATAGTTGATGGAAGTAAAGTCAACAACTCATGCAACAAGGCACGGAATAGCATGAACATACCATGCTTGCGCGCAGTGCTGCTCAGACTCTAATTCCCCATGGCTTCCGACTGGTTGACCGGCAAACCGACCGACTGACGACGAAGCCGATCACGTGGCGTAAGCATCGGCGTGCTAGCAAGGCATGCCGGCTACGAAGGACTGAGACAGGGCTCATGCTCTTGACAAAATCCAGGCTGCTTGCTTGCTTGGGGCATTCCTTCATGAAATCAGCCAGAAATGTCGTGCTGGATTGCACAACTGAGTGACCAACCCACTCGCCTGGTCGGACCTCCACAGGTCTGTTAGTCCTACCGTGAAAAACATTCCATCAACGTTAATTGAACGAGCTGCAATGGCTGGGACATCTTGTGCTGAATCCTTGGGAAGCCCAACTGAGCAAATTGCCACCCGGTATCTTGCTAAGCTTTCTCAACATGCGAACAAACGAACGTATCTTGACCACATGACTGGACCCTCACATGCTTAGAGGCTTAGATTTCTCCAACACCCCAAAGCATCGATGCGACACGAAGCCAAAATTATCACCCCGAGCCTTTGGAGGCACAAAGCCCCTACAGTCTACACACTTTAGAACCAAGCAAGGCACCATGCGCTGAAAGCTCCGGCTCAAAGGGCCATCGTAATCCCACCATTCCCACCCTGCTGCTGTCGAAGCATCACTTGTAAGGATGTTCCAGGGTGTGAGCCCACCGCGGTTGCATCGCTCAAGCAAAAATTGCTGAGCACTTCTCCTACAGTATTTCATGTTCAGGTATCGCTAACGCTCATCTCGTTCACGAAGCTCTGAACAGAACCAATAGTAGTAGCGCAGGGGCATGAAGACCAGCAGCTACTGCACAGACTTGGGCCCCATGGAGAAACAAACTAACTTGATGGATGAGGAAACTCGGGTGATGTGATGCTGGCGGTGAAGGCCTCCGCACGAGGGGTCGACATCGGGACTTTGGAGTCAGCAGAGGCCAGCCGCAGGTTGACGGAGTGCCATGTGGCGCCGAAGCTATCCTGCAGCGTCTTGCTTCTAGTCTCGTCGCTGTACCGGGGCGTGGGTTGGCACTGAAAGCATGCAGTGCTCATCACGACCTACAGTGCAGGTCGTCCTATGGCCCCTTGCCAAGCTGCCGACAGCATTTCGTAGAGTTGTGCAGCATCGCAAGAGGGATGAGGGAGCAGGCACCAGCTTTGATGGGGTGGGTGTCTTAGATGGGGACGTCCATCAACGTTGCCAGAACCTTGGACATCAAAGCAAAGCGGGGAGTTCTTGGGCCTCACTCCGGCATCGCACATGTTACGGCACATCGAACGAATTTCTCGCGACCTTAAGCTTGCAAAGAGGGGACGGGAACCGTTCACCTTTGAGGACATTGCCTCCGTCCTGCAGCTGACTCAGCTGACCACAGGTCCAGCTCTGGAACTCGATCAGAATACCATCTTCGGGAAGGACGGGGCTTGAAAAACTCCAGGATCGACTTTAAGGGGTAAGGTACTTGCGAACAGGTTGCATTCAAGGAACGACCCCGCCCTCCCCCCCCTGGGAGTAAATGCAATATTATGCTAGCAGCTAGCAGTGTCCTCCAGCTTGCCGGGGATGTGACCTCGAACAGCATGGGGTTGATTCTTCTTCAGAGTCAGTGTTGCTGTGACGCCCCATAGCTGGAGGGATTCGAGTGCCAGGGCACTGCAAGAATATCTCCCGAACGTGCAACTCAGTATCTGGCCGCTGTAACCTGGGATGTTGCCTCAGTCCGGTCTCCGTCTTCAGGCAAGCAGTGCAACTTGGTAGTCAGATGTGCCTAGCAAGCCATGACGAGGGTGCACTAAAAAAAGCCAAGCCCTTCTTCCGAGGTGCCGTGAGGATCTCGACACTTTCGATGATTTGAAGCCTGCGAATTCGCAATTGCTTGCAGGATGGCCGATGCCTGATGTGCTGAAACATCTGGTTTATGCCTGGCTTGCACCTAATTGGAAAGTGCATCATCGCGCCTGCGCTTGCGACGGTTCGCCTGCCGTCATGTTTAGGGTAGCTGTCATTCAAGCCGCACTGTGCTGTTCTCCTTGCAAAGGACAAAGGCTAGGAGCTTGCAACTTGACGCCAACGAGCAGAATCAAGACCTCTTTCCAACAGCGACATTCTGCAGCATACCATAACCACAACACATTCAAATTCATCTGCGACAAGCGCAGCTCATGTAGAATGACTTGGAACCTCTCCCAGCACAATGCGCTTCATGCTGGAAGACTCATTTTTGCATCTTTGTCGGTGATGGTGAGGTCGCATTACGTTGGCAAATACTTGCCAAGGACAACAAAGGCTCGACGCCCCTACTGCGAGAAGTCACGGCACAAGGAAGTGGTTCCCAGACTGCCGCGAACTTAGACTTGCCATGTACAAACCATGCCCGACATGATTCTCTGTGCCAGATACCAAGTGCCTGCCCTGTCGAGGCAATACCAAGAAGATCCAACAAAAGGGCACAATTCACTCAGATGTGGCAGTACAGTATTGTTGGCGCAACAGAACCGCATTCCATGTTTGTGAGAGGATGCTTCCACGCTCAGGTAGGGCCTTTCGGACCCGGAATGCTGCCAGCAAACATCAATAAGCCATGTGCATGTGAGCCCAACCAAAGCTGTGTCAAGCGACAACAGCTGCAATCAATTGTTGACCGGTGCACGCAACGCCCATCATCGCCCATCGCACCTCGCAAGCTGCGGAAGCCATGCTCGTTGGCTGCAGCAAAGCGCTTGCCCATGTTGGCTCCTTCGGGCCCCTGAGGCAGGACAGCTCAGTTTGGAAAGTGAATCGTTCGTGCGTGACTGCAGCAGCACGCAGCAGGCAGGTATCCCACTCTCCGGAAGAAGATGGTACGGTTGCCAAGATCTCAGATTCAAGTCCGGGCATGTAGCTTGAGCTAGAAAATGCTCGATTTCGCTAACGGTCTTGCTGACCTGCTTCTGCAAGCAGCATGGCAAATCCTACTGAGGCATTGTTCGTCCTTTTTCTGAAGAGTTGTGACCGTTCCGTTTCGGTTTCGAGAGGGAGTCGCCTTGCCCGGAACGTGCCCAGAGTAGCCGGGTATCGCATGGCCCCCGCGCCCGGCCAGTGGCACCTGAAACTGCACAGCTCAGCCACCAGCTCTCCGAACTCCCGGATAGGATGCAGGAGCTGATAAGAAGTGTTTCAGATTCTGATATTGTTCGGAAGAACCCCTTTCGATACTCTAATTAGAAGAGTGGGCAAAGCAAAGCAAAAAAACATGCAAACAGAACCCATCAGGTTGGCACATCCTCGGTGTGGACGATGGAAACAGGCCTCCCCAGGCACATGCCGGAACTTGCTTATCGATTGAAATTGGAAACATGAAGCTCTCCGCAAACACATACTTGCAAACACAACTAGTGGTCTACAGTTGAATGCGCATGTGCGGGCAATCGAAGCGCCATTCTCATAGCCTGCAAACAGGAAGGGCATAATAGCTGCTTGTGAAGTCCGAGATCCTGGCAGTGGACCTTGATAGCCAGGTGTGTCCATGATATCACCTCGGTCCAATTGGAGATGGGCAGGCTCAGATCCTGCATCAGCTGAGAACCGGAAACATACTAGTAGCCGCGGTCGTAGTAGTGGTGGCAGTAGGAGCAATGGTCGTAACAGCAGCCGTAGTGGTAGTGAGTAGCTGCGTAGTGGTAGTGGTAGTGGTGGTGGTGGTAGTAGTAGTAGTAGTAGAAGGAGGAGCCTTTGTGCCTCCGGGTTGAATGCTCCTCTCCGGCAAGCCGAGGCGGGCGGCGTAGCCTTAAAATTATTCCGCTGCCATTCCTGGCTGCGGTTAGAGCCCGCGGGGCCATGGCCAAAGGGAAATGGACGACAATCTTGTTATGATGTTGATGAAGATGTTGATGACGCTGGCGATGCTGATGCTGATGCCGATGATGATGATCATGATGTCACCACACGACCAGATCTACCGCCACTTTCGGCAGATGGAGCACCAGCTCCAACTTCTTCTGGAACAGTGTGCCGCTCAGCCACCTCCGCCATCGGAAGCACAGGCTGAACTTGCCTGTCCGCATTGCGATCAAATGTTAGCCTCGGACAACACCCTCCGGATCCACATGGGACTGCACCACGTTCAAGCGAGAAGCATGCTGTCGGGGGATTCCCCCGTTGTCAATTGTGGCAAGAAGTTCACCAAATGGCAATGTCCCCAGCACCACATTCATGGACAACAACCTCACAACAAGATCGGAGAGAGCGTGCACAGAGGCCCGTATTTGAAACCAGCCGCTCAGACACTCAGCCGTGGAGGCCAGCCCCAGTCACTCAGACACTCAGCTGTGGGAGGCCAGCCCCAGTCACTCAGATACTCAGCTGTGGAGGCCAGCCCCAGTCACTCAGACACTCAGTCGTGGAAACCAGCCCCAGTCACTCAGAAGCAGTCACTCAGACACTCAGCTGTGGAGGCCAGCCCCA
>CAJNJA010096519.1:0-19216 GCA_905231915.1 Symbiodinium necroappetens
CCCTCAGGGCGACGCTTTCTGTAATAATAATAATCATAATAATAATAAGGTAACTTTTGCTAATCTTCCGGTCATGGTTCTCAGGATTCTGGCGGAGTTGTATATTGTGGCTATGCGATTGCTACCACCAGTGATCAATGTTCCCTTCCGGTAGGTTCCTCAATACTCCTACGACCGACTCTCAAACGCTGCACTTTAAGCTTTAAACCCTGAAGCAAAAACCTCGGCGCTAACCCTAGAAAGCCTGAGCCCCAAACCTTGAACCCTGGCCCGAAGCGTGAAACCCCGAAGCGTGAAAAAATCAACCCTGACCCGAAGCATGAAGCCCTGATCCCCCAAACCTTGCCCCAAACCTCCAACAAACCCCATTGCACCCAGCTTGTCCTGTCGTAAAGCTCGCTGAGAGAACCTCGAAGACGTTTGCAGATCAGCTCTTTCTTGTGTCTCGTTGGAGTCTTATGAGGCACGAAGTCCCACGGTTCAGGGGGTTTAGGGTTCAGGGTTCCGAGGTCATGTCAAGGGCTCAGGTTTTGCGGGATGCTTTTGGGGCCGGGGCTTAGTGGCTTAGTGTCGGTTCAGGCTCCGGGCTTAAAACTCTAGTTTACGATGCGTGCTGTTCTCGATGCTGCTTGACTCACTACCGGGCTAGTCGTCGTTTCAGACCCGTTGTTGACTCTGTCCGTGACGGGCTTGCAAAATGAAGGTGCGCTAGGCTGAATAAGAGTAAGACAACTGCGCCGTTCTTGAATATCCCAAAAGAAGAACACCAAAGACAACTACGCAAACAGATTGTGCTGCACAAAGTTGTCGCAGAACATGAAAGCCTACAAAATGCCGGTAAGGCCGTTTACGGAAGAAAGTCCGGGGCATCGTCAGCCCTGCGACGGCAGCCGACGGATGTACACGTGTACATATGTGTGTGTGTGTGTATATACATATATATATATATATAAAACACACACTCTCTCTCTCTCTCTCTGTACACATATCTGTATATCTGCATAGTCGTTGTGCACAAGGCGCTATCACCTACTTGCGAGGCAGATGTGCAGACAGGCATGCCCAAAAAAACTGAACAAACCAAACAGGCAACAACAAACGACTGAAACACAATTCGCGACATCGGGCCCTTCTCTTCCCCTACCGTCTGCTGTAGCACTCCTGGGCCGCAACCCTTTGGATGTGAGGATAGCAGCCGGGGTAAAGCCTTTCCAATTCAAGACTGCCAGGGTGTACGCCAGAAATGCCTGACTCGTGTGCAACGCCTGCTAATCAACTTCCAACTGACACCTTGAACCAAAAGCTGTAAGTTCATCCCGTCAACTTTCACACCACCTCCACCACCAGCTCGTAAACAAACAACTTCCGTCCGAGAGTCGCTTCTTCTTCGTCTTCTCCGCCGTTGGCATCACGCCACAGCCTCGGAAGATCTTGCCGCTTAGCGGAGCCACTCGGAACAGTCCGGTTTTTGGTTCTGTCAGCTTTTGGATACTTCGCTATACCACAACTGTCATTCATATGATCACCAGTTCACCACGATCTCCGCAGGCACTATGACACTATGATTTCGATCCAGTGTACGGTCACAGCTGCTCCACCACTGCACTTCCGAGCATCATCCCGAATTACTGCTGCTACAAGTCTCGCTTCGCGGATTGGCATGATAACGCTTATTCTTGTTGTCATGCGGGGCTTTCAATTCATTGGCCTTAAACCCTCCGTCCGCTTGGCTCCAAAACACCAAATCATATTGAATCTTGTTTAGTCAACTTCTTGTCATGGTTTGTTCTCGTTTGTGTTAGTTTGTCTCTCTTCGTCTCTATCTTTCTTCACTTGTCTTTGATGTCTTCATGTGTCTCCATTTGCCTTTATGACACTACTCTGGCTTTCTTGGTTTATCTTTCTCCTCATGATCGCCTGCGACATTGCTCTTGGTCCACAACCCCAATCGGCCCAACCCTCCTCCCAATCCTGGTGGGCCGCAGCCCCGCCTCACTGGACGTAACATGACACAAAGCAAAACGCAAACAAAAGCATCCGAGGGCCCCCGAGAAGCACAGGAGTTGAAACTTCGGGGGCAACGCTTGTAAAGCCTCGGGAAAATGTTCAAGCCACTTGTGATTTCGCATCTTTTGCAAAAAGCTTTGTCTTCACCTGCCATTAGTTGTCAGCCGCTGTCTTAGCTTATCTTTGCGTGCCCAAGTTTGTCTTCATCGGTCTGAACTTGTCGTAAATACAACTTTCAGCCCCGCCGTCGTCGTGATCGTCGTCGCTGTCGTCGTCGTGCATGTTGCGTTATTGAATGTGGCGAGCCGTATTCTGCTTCCAGTCCCGTGAGCATTTGGACTGCTGAAGGACCTGATTCAACAGAACTCTTTAGTCACTTTAGTCGGGCGCAGTGCAGCCATTATTTTACGCCAAACTCCCACACTACCTCCACCGGCAGCTCTCACAACCACACAACTTCCGTCCGAGAGTCACTTCTTCTTCGGCGGTGTCATCATCACGTCAGAGCCTCGGAAGATGCTGCGGCTTATCGGAGAAAGCTTCAGGCGACAGGGGCAGCCGGGCTAAATGCAAAATACGCCTCCTTGTTATAGACACGTGCATGGAACCTGAGTCCTCGAATGCAGGAACTTTTTTGGAATCTGCGTCGATCATGAACTGCTCATAGTATGATACCAGCAGTAATGTAGGGGCCTTAATAATTAGAACAGGGTCGGGGGCTCCTGTATTGTATAGTTAGAATAAGGAGCCCTAAGGAATAACATAGGCTATTTGTTAGGCCTCTATAGTAGTCCTTATCTTCATCGTCAATCAGGGCCCCAGCTATGCGAACTTCTGACTGAGGCATGAGCGCCCTCGAACGTGGATCCGTGGTTTCAGGCTGTTTAGTTTGGGGCCAGGCGCCTAACCCAAAGTCGCTTCTGAGTGTTTAGGCCTCCTCACCCTAAAGCCCTCGGCCTTAAGCTCCCTTGAAACCAACTCCAAACCCTCACCCACCGCCACGAAGCCGAAGTCCTGAAGCCCCACTTAAGTCCCACAACCCAAACCTGGCTCTTGGCTCCACTTCATCCCGAAGCAGATGGAAGCCGAACAACCTAAAGCCTCCTCAAATTTTTAAAACTCCAGACACCCTGGACCCCAAATCCTAAACGCTCTCATCCCCTGCTCTAATCACCCATAGCCCTAAACCTAAACACAGCAAGGCCGAAGTCGTTGCAAGCGGAGCTTTTGTCCTCGGTCTGCGGAGGCATTTCGCCGGTTGCAGCCCAAAGGCTCGACTCGAGCCTGGGAGTTGTTGTTGGTTGAAGGGATCTAGTACAGGGCTGCTATGTTCGGGGTTCCATATTTTTCTTAGAATATAATGTTCCCCAGGTTGGGCTTTTGGGATTTCAGGTTTGCGGGTTTCCTCTTCTCGCTTCCTTCGCAACCGTGACCACAGCGGTCGCCGCTTTTCGGCGTCTCCTGTGCACGGAAGGTGCAGGATTTCCTTTATGCAAGTGAGTGAGCGAGCGAGTGAGTGAGTTTGCGGGTTTCGGCTCTTTGAGGCTGAGGCTTGAGGTTTTGGGATTGGGTGTTTGGGGCCTGGGCTCAGGGGCTTAAGGCGTACAAAGTTGAGAGCTTAGGGGGTCTCCAGGGAGCAGCTTTGGGAAGTTGAGGGAATTCTGCGTTTTTGGGTTTATCGTCTTGAGGTTTTGGGGTTTAAGGCTTCGGGTTTAAAGCTATAACGTGTTCAGGGGTTTAGGGATTAATGCTTGGTGTTTGAGGTTTAGCTTTTTAGGGTCTAGAAGTCAGTGGTCTAGGACTTGGGGTGGGGCCTAGGGCTACTGCAGATCCCAAAACCCTAAACTCCCAAACCCCTAAACCCCTACACCTTAAATCCCAAAACCCCAAACTCACAAACCCCTAAAACTCTACACCCTAAACCCCTAACGCCTAAACCCCTAAACCCTAAACCCTAAACCCCTAAACCCTAAACCCCTAAACCCTAAACCTTAAACCCTAAACCCCCAAAAAGCCCTTCCGAGCCGGGAGACTGCTGCAGCTTTTCCAGCGCCTCTTGCGCCGTGCTGCGCTCCTTCGGCTCGGCCTTGACGACCGGCTGGTATACGTTGCTATTAGGTATCGATGCTATTTGTGCTGCTATTAGTGTTATTGCTATTGCTGTGAATATGTCTGTTGTGGGTCGTCGTGCTGTCCGACTGACTAAAGCCAAAATGTGCTACTACCGCCACCATTTCAGCACGGCCACTACCGCTACCACCAGACTACGACTCGGAACTACAACTACGCACACGACTACTACCACTACGATGACAACGACGACGGCGACTATGACCAGGGCTGCTGCTGCTGCTGCCGCCGCTGCTGCTGCCGCCGCTGCTGCGCGCGACTACGCTACTGCGGGTACTACTGCTAGTACGACGACGGCAACGCGACGACCACGGCGATGACAACCAAACCTTCTGTTGTATTGCGGCATTGTGACTCGATCGGTCGCTGTGTGGGAATGGAAGCTACGACTCAACAAGCAGCTTTGCCTCAGGAGCAAACGAACAAATGGCCACATCCACTCAACCACGAACTTCCTAACCCGGTGTAGTCCGGCTTCGATGATGTTGACTCAGCCTCCTCCAAGTCACTTAACCCTCCTTGCGCCTAAACTCCAAGCCCTGGCGCCTGCAGCATGGGTGACAAGACCTGTGCCAACAACTTCGAGGGCTCCTCGGGCAGGTGCTCCGCAAGCCTCCACGAGAAGGAGGGTGCTTTAAGCTTCCGCAGCCCACTGGTCTTACCTACCAAGTGGTGCAAATAGAAGCTCATCTGATGTGAAGAGTTGTGTGCTGTCGTTCTCTTCCTGCGGGCAGCTTTGTCAGCAAGGGTGCCTAGGGAGATGTGCGAGCCCTCAGCCACGGTACTGCTAGTGCGAAGCGCCGTTCATAGGTTGAGCATTAAGCTTTGGTTCTGAAAGTCTTGAGATCGGCTTCGTTCGGTGCCGCAAGGGAAGCAGAAGTGAGCGATCTCTTGCGTATGGAGCTTCGTGTCTCTGATGGCGCACCCATAATACAAGACTCCCTATGCTAAGTGCTTCTAGGGAGCACAAGCTGTCTTCTGGCTTTATAGACCTCGCAGATACGTCGACGATTAAAAACGAACCTAGCCTCGGAGCCCGGAATCGTTGAAGCCTGATAACAACCCGTGTGGGAGCCCGTACAGCAACCCTTATAGTCGCGCTTATAGGAACACTTCAACGAGCCCCGATCGACCTGGAAGTTTTCAAGTTCAGCTAGGAGGAACGCGATGGCTCCCCAGGGCTGTAAGAGTCTCGGGTCACGGGGAGTGCTGGCATGTTCGTTTGCGCAGTTCATGCGTTTACCCGCGTTCAACTAGCTGATGTTGTTACCGCTCGGCAAACTCGGCCAACTGACCTAAAGACTCTTTGCACCGCCTCGTCAATTGCCAAGACCCCTTCACGATATGGAGGTATGTGCCCCCCACAGTTAATCTAGGGGGGAATTAAGAAAGCTCAACATCAAGATTTACATCAAGATTCCGACTAAGATCCCTATAATTGGGATTCCTGTTGAGTTCCCGATAAAGTGCAAGAGGCCCCAAAGAGCAGGCTGGGCGCTTTTGAGGAGGGCAAGCGACCATCTTTTTGAAAGAGTTTAGGGTCTCGGGTTTAGGGCTAGGGTTTAGGATTTAGGGTTTAGGGAACCCACAAACCTCGTCCCAAACACGGAAAGCTCTACGCCCAAAATCCCTAACCTCGAAGCTCAACTCTCCAATGCCTCCCGATCAGGGCGCATCGAGGAAGCGTCGACATGGACGTTGCGACCTGAAGGCGTTCTTTGCTCCGCTAGGCAGTTCTGGGTTTCGGCTTGGGGCCTTTGTGGTTTAGAGATTTGGGGTTTAAGTTTGAGGGATTCGGCGTTTCCTGCTTAAAGCATGAGCCAGACTTTAGCTTTAATCCCAAGCCCTGAACCATTTAATCCCATAAGCCATTGACCCGGAAGCTCTTAGAACCCCGAAGTCCCGACTGAAGCGCCTGGTTCTGAGGAAGCGAATGGGAAGGAAGGTTACAGATCCTCGGAACCAAAATGACATGGGAGAGTCTTGATAGTTCCAACAGGGCTTTGGGGGAAGTATGCAATAGGTATAACTGGAATAACACTGGAATAACAGGGACTGAAAGTGGGATAATAGTACTCAGTAAGAAAGTGAGATACCCTTAAGAGACAAGAAAGGAATGCATTTCGCAGCGCCTCATCCATGTTGCCAGCAATCAGGTAGGCATCGATGTTATCATTATAAGCTCACGGTTGCTGTTACTGTCATCATTGCTACTGCGCCAACAGAAGCTCAGAGCGCTACCCGAACTAGCCTCGCCTCGGAGCCATCCGGAGACTGGAAAGGCCACGTGGCGGATTCCAAAAGACCTGCCGGGGATTTGGGGACTTTGGCTGCGGATTGGCTTTGGGGGCCTTGGGACCTGTGGGATTCACTCGAGGTTGAGAGTTGGAGGTTCTGGGGCTGCACGAATCCGGATTGAGGGGCTTCTTTACAAGAGTTGCATACCGCCATCTTGCCATCCACACAACCCCCAAGCCAGAGGCCCCAAACCCGAGAATCGGAAAAGCCTGAAACCCGAAACCATACAGTTAAGCGCGAGGGCTTTGGATTTACGGCTTACGGCCATTCACAGAAACCACAGCATGCCGCAAGAGCCCTAATCCGAAACATGTGGCTCAGGTCAACTATCCGAGTCTTTGCTTCACATGGAGTGCTTGAACCAGGTGGAACTCCTAAGCCCTATACCCGAAACCCTGATCCCTACCCCTGAACCCGAAACCTTGCTCAAACCCGAAACCTCGATCCGTAAGCCCTAAACCCCAATTCATGTGCCCCTCTCATCACAGCCGGCAACTTCAAGTTGTAGTAAACGGGGATCTGTTGTAATCCAACGACTGTAGTTCAGAACAACCCCGAACCGCGCACCATGAAATGTACCACACAACATACCAAATCATACTATGCTAGACAATAACACACCATAATAACCACAACAGCCATAACATACCATAACCTACTACAATATGGTGCCCCGATTGCGTGCTGTGATTTTCGCCTCCCGCCGTCGTTCGGAAGAAGGCACCGAGACGGCGGCTACGGCCCAGCAGCGACGACGGCAGGGGCCCGAGCCTAAACTAGGGATCTAACGGTTAGAATGAGGGTTGGGGGATATTACACTCGTTACTACTAGTACTTCAAAAAAGGAACCGAAAGAATAGCTTTGATAATTGTTAGTACAGGGTCTTGGTGCATACTATACTAGTAGAAGGACACCTCAATAGTGTTGGCAATGAGCAAGTGGGGGGGTAGTGCTACCAGCAACATTCCTAGTAGTTGTTGTAGCCGTAGTGGTGGTAGTAGCAGCAGCAGCGGCGGTAGTAGCAGCAGCACCATCCGCGGCACTGCAGGAGCAGTAGTCGTCGTCGTCGTCGTAGTCGTAAAAGCCGCACGATTGAGCCATCTTCGCAGCAGCAGGAATCAAACTGATAGAGGGTGGCACAGCAGCAGCAGCAGCAGCAGCAAGAGTCGTCGTCGCCACAGTACCTGCAGCCGTACACTGGCACAAGCAGGTTTGTAGTACATGTGCAGTACTCAAAGCATTGATGGCACTACCGGTCATCGGTATCAACAATACAAGCGGAGAATACTAGCAGAAGTGGGGACGGCACTTTTGGCGACACTGCTGTAACTTTCGATAATGACGATGAATGCTGGCAGTATTCGCCTTCGTCGTCGTCATAGTGGTGGTGGTGGTGGTGGTGGTGGTGGTAGTGGTCGTAGTAGTAGTAGTAGTGGTAGTAGTAGTAGTAGTAGTAGTAGTAGTAGTAGTTAGTAGTAGTAATTAGTAGTAGTAGTAGTAGTAGTAGTAGTGGTGAGAAGAAGAAGAAGAAGAGTAGCGGAAGAAGAAGAAGAAGTAGTTGTTGCTGTTGTTGTTGCTGATGCAATGTCAGTAATAGTAGCAGTGGCAGTAGGAGCAGCTTAGCTGCTGCAGAGGTAGAAGTAGCAGCTAACAAAGTGGACACTGCAGCCACGTTTTCTGCTTTTTGGGCAAGCTCCACGACCACACCAAAATCAAGAGTAACAGCATGAAACCGAAAACGGCTCCAAGAGCCCCGCACAAAATTCGTCCCAAGGAGCAGTTCGACGATCTGGGCGACATGCTCCGGCCCGTTGGCCAGAGCAGGACGGGCCTCAAGGTTTTTGGGACTTCGTGGCCTAGGGGGCAGTCTGCTCCAAGTCAGGGATATTGGGCTCCTGGGAGCTGCAAAACAAGCCGTTCTTGCGAATCAAGTCACTGGCAGCGCTTGCGGCCGGGCAAAGCTCCGCCGCGGATCGAAAAGGTAGCCTCCAAAGGACTCCAAAGTGAACACGCTGTTGAAAGTTGACTCAGGCTTTGGTTCCCGAAGTCTTTGGTAGGTATTTCTTAGAGCTGCGCTTGAAATAAACCACCACCGGATGACGAGGCTCAAAGCTCTTGCTTCTGGTCACGGTCGCTATCCTTGTAATAGTCCTTGGCATTGCTGCTCTTGTTACTCGCGTCTACCCCCGATTGCTGTCGTTTGTATTCGTCTCATTGTCTTGAGTGTTCCCTTTCCTATGTGGCTGAGCTGCCTCATTGATCTTGCGTGTCCCATGTTTTTCACGGTTGTAACTGTTCCTATTCCTGACTCTTCTCGGTATTCGGACTCGCAAACACTACATTCTGACTTCCTTGCTCGAGTTCTATGCGCACCTCGTTCCTCACATTTTCATTGGCCAAACTCTTCTGAAGCCACTGATGTTGTGATGGCTGTTTCTATGTTGTCAGCCGTGCTCGAAGTTTGCTGCCTTTGTCGTTTCTCAGTATCATCATTGCCGCGAGCCATCGTTGCTGTATGTACTACGTATTCTGCTACGACTTGTAAAGTACGGCAACGATGGCGATTGTGGAAAAGATGAGGGTCATCGTAACGATGACGGTGGTTATGGTGATGCGGAACTTGAAATGACAATGAGGATGGAGACATCGACTATGACGCTGGCGCGAAAAGATGTGGGAGAAGAAACGCATGGCCCTTTGAGCACATACACCGTGAACCCCGAAGCCCGAAGCCAAAAACCTTCTCAACTTCTCATCAGATCCCTAAACTCGAAAATCCATTCTTCATCTGAGCTGCGACCAGTAGCCAGCTCGTAGACCGTGCATGCCATGGACCAAATGTCAGCTCCGGTGTCGTAGCCCGCATTCAGCATGACCTACTAGAACCCCAACACCCTAGACTAAATTCACGTGTCGGCAACGGTCTAGGGTCTAGGGCCTCGCGTAACAGATCAGATTAAGACGCCCTGCTGGCTTTTCACAAGAATATCCTCTTCTTGGAGTCCAACGGTGTCTACAAAGCTAAGGTAGGTAATTAAGGCCCCTGTATTACAGCCCATGTCCTCACATCCTCGCGCTTCCACTAATGCCAGAGTCAGGCTAGGGTTGCGGGTTGAAAGTGTGGGATTTCAGAATGACCGGGTAGGGTGTTTTTTTTGGCGGGCCCCTGTCCTCCGCGGAGCATCCGAGAACCCGTCTGCCGGGTGAGCCGTGCTCCGGAGTTTTTTAGACCTACGATAAGCACACGCCCCATGGGGCCCGTAGGGATGAGACACTTCCAACGAACATGTAGCCATCGATGAGGACGTCCGTGTAGACCAAATAGTGCCAAAATCATTCGAGCTAGTGATAAGGCTGATGATAAACTATACAAATCTGCCGGCCCCCCCGCGGGCGGACGTGGAATGTACCCAGGGGTCTAGCTACTAGCAGCTTCTAGAATCTATGGCGAAAAGGCAGATCCGGCGCCTGAATTGCACGCAGGGTTGGACCTCAGAGATCATGCCTAGCTGAAGCTGACCTTGCCCTTCTCCACATCGGCCCGCAGATAGGCTTTCAGCAACATCAAGCTGTAATTCGTCACATCGTGCACCGACTCGAAGCAAGCACTGGCACCAATCCACCAGGTCTTTCGCTCTCCTTGCATCTCAAAGAGCTTCCAAGGCATTTTCTCATTGCCGCTTGCGTGAATTGGTGGAAACAAGGCCGCGGATATCAGCATACCAAGACCCATCTTGCTCTGACCCGCTCATCTTGTCCGCGCTGTACATGATCGGCAGCGTTTCATCCGAGTAATCGAGAACGGGATTGCTGGTGTATAGAGTCGGGGCCAACACAAAGCTCTCCATACGATTGAAGATGGACGTCTCTTTCTCCACCAAGTTGTTTCACGTACTTGTGCGAATGGGCAAAAGGCTCAGGCCGACCGAGGCCGAGGCCGCTGCCAGGTATGGCTGGTGGCCTGACTCTGGTCTGCAACTCGATGGCAAAAGATCCTGTCTCTTCTTTCGCGTGAGCCTTCGTTCGACTTGCGTTCTTTGATTTTTCTTTGTTCTTTGCTGAGGCCTGTCCACACGATGTGGCGATTGACGGTAACCGCTTACGGCGATATCCGTAAGCGGTTACCGGCCATCGCCACATCGTGTGGGCATGCCTCAGCAAAGAACAAAGAAAAATCAAAGAACGCAAGTCGAACGAAGGCCCACGCGAATCAAGAGACAGGATCTTTTGCCATCGAGTTGCAGACCAGAGTCACGCCAGGGAGCGAAATCATCGTGCAGTTGGCGATCGATGCTTTGAATCTGCACACCAAACCGGACGTCGATTGCATCACGCTCAGCCATGGTTGTCCAGATCTTTTGATACCCTTCAGGCAGCATGTGTGTCGTCCGCTTCACAGGGACAGCATGGGCCCCAAAGGCAAGCGTTACAACGGCATCCACCCACAGGCCCCGCAAGTACTGCCAGAACTTGCGAAGGCCGCCAGAGCATGCAAGTCGTTGCTTTCAAGGTGCTCCAGAAACGTCATGTTGATCCACTGGAGATTCTCGTCAGAAAGTGGTGCTGGCACAGAAAACTCGATCTCCCCGAAAATCTCCTTGTGCATCTTGCTGTACATGTTCACGGCGTGGAGCAGCGAGTACATCACTTTCCAGTCTTCCGTAAGAGCCCAAATCGGCACTTTGATCTTGCCTTCTTCGATGGCTTCCAAGATCGAGCTGCTCACGAACTTCTCCATGGGCAAAGCATGCAAGTGATCCGTAAAGTTCGAAATCATGGCACGGCCCTCGGGTGCCACCACAAGATCATAGCTCGTGCGGGAGCCGTTGTGCGGGAAGCAGGTGCCCATTTCGAAGGCGACACAGGATTTTGTGTCGATCCTGTCAGTCTCTTCGTCCTTCTCCTGGACGCAGCTAGCTGTTTCTGTGTAACCCAACTGCTTCAGTCGACAGCGGCCACAAGCCCACCCCCGATGATTGCAATTTTCGGATCCGAGTCCGAGCTCACCGAGCCGTCGCTGCTGTCATCGTACAGGAGATATGGGCCGAACTGCGACTCCGTGGATCGACAAATCGGGCCGCCCAGCATGGCCAGGATCCCAAGAGCAAGAACAGAGAAGTTGCGCGCAACATGGAGGCCGCGGACAACATGGGGTGTTGCAAGCTTCAGAAGGAGCTACAAAGATAGGGGTTTTGAGAAGCTTGAGATCAAGCTTCAAGTGGCTTAAGCCGTAATTAGAGTTTAAGGTTTGGGATGAAGGGGGTTTTAGGCTTTAGGTGGTAGAACCTGCTAGAGGGACCGCTGCCGTCCGTCTTCCCCTCGCATATACTAGCTGAGGCAAGACGGATTTTTGGAAGGTGGGCAAATCCGCAACACGGATACCAAGCATTGAACTCTTTACACCTGCTATGCCCATTCCACGAGCTCGCCCCTTATGCACAGTACGACAGGGCTGTGGCCGCCTCCACCGCTTTGTACTCCATGGTGGTGATGTCCACCGAGACATGGCGGTCCCTGGTACCTGGGCTAGCAATCTCAGA
Source organism: Symbiodinium necroappetens (assembly GCA_905231915.1). Taxonomy (NCBI): domain Eukaryota; class Dinophyceae; order Suessiales; family Symbiodiniaceae; genus Symbiodinium; species Symbiodinium necroappetens. The sequence goes on from CAJNJA010096519.1 coordinate 11,977, forward strand.
AAGCCCTCGAGAACTAAACGCACTACAATACAGGGCTTAGGGCTACAGTCCGATGCTTCAAGCAGTCCTGGGCAGGTCTGCACCACTGCACAGCCAAGCGAGCTCCAACATGAAACAGGATGCAGCTGTTCCCCAGGTCCACCAGGCTGAATGTTGCCGACGCACCTCGATCGAAAACTCAAGTGAACTCTGAAATTGAGGATGTGCAGCATTGTTGCTCTGAAAGTGGATGTTTTTGTCGCCCGGAGAAGTTGAAATTATGAGGCGATGGCATCTAACTTCCGTAATCCAGGCTAGTCGAGCGCTCTATCCTGCAATCGAAACTCCACACTACACCATAGCAGGGTACTCCTACTTCACCCAACCTTCATGGTAAGATGTTTTAAATTCAAGTCATGCCGTGCATGACCGAACGAATGCTGCAGCATGCTGCGCAACTCGAAATTGCCTTCAAAAGCCAGCGCCCAAGATTTTAAGATGCACTGAGCCCTAAACCCTAAACCTTAAGTCCTAAGCCCTGAACCCTAAGCCCTAAACCCTAAACCCTAAAAAGGCCTAAACCCTAAAACCCTAAACCACCAAAGCAAGTAAGCCCCGTGCCTTCCCGAAGCGCCGCCTCCATGAGACGAAGGCGCTCGGCACGGCCGAAGGGCAGCTTCCTGCGGAAGTGGACCTTAAGGGTTTTTTTTATGGTTTTAGGGCTTAGGGTTTTAGGGTATAGGGGTAAGGGCTTTAAGGTTTTAGGGTTTAGGGTTTCAGGGTTTAGGGTTTAGGGCCTTCTCTTGTTAGGGCTTATGTATGGTTTAGGATTTGGAGGTAGGAGCTCAGGAGCACGGTGGTAGCTGCAGCTTCCACCATCGTATTGTTGTGTACTCGCATGGGCTGGTGAAGGCGAAACTAGTGAACTAATGCATCGCCACGCATGTTGAAGGCGACTACGTGCCGACCTACACACCTGCCTCTCTCCGCCTGCCTACCTGCCTACCTACCCACATACCAGCAACCACCCATCCACCCATCCATTCATCCCTCCATCCATCCATCCATCCCTCCATCCATCCGTCCGTCCATCCATCCATCCATCCATTAATCCATCCATCTCTCCATGCATGCGTACATGAATGCATATGTGCATCCTTGCATGCTCTCATATTTGCATGCAGAATGCATGGGTACATGCATACGTGCATGGCTATCCTTATTACCGATATTGTATGGACAAAAAGAGCCATGCTCTGCCCTACCCAAAACTCCACCTCGTGATGTGTGTTTGTGTGAGAGGGTAAGCTAAAACCCGCCTTTTGTACCCGGATCCGAGTCGAGCCTCAGGATGTCAAACATGGCCGAACCGGGCGGGATGTTGATGAGGATATTCTCGGGCTTCACATCCTGCGCACGACGGAAGAGCTCACGCTACGCCCACAAACCTCTCGGTGATGAGCCTCCACGACTACCGCGAGGCTTTAACGAAGAACCGCGCACGCCTCTCTCGAAATACCACGCAGCGCCAGACACCCGAATACACACACGAAGAATCATCTGCCATCATCTGGCGAAGCCAAATTCCGAACCCCACGCCCGGAGCCAACACAGACCGGTCCGTGTGGATGATGGAGCATTCCCTGAGCCGTCACTCGCATGGCTTCTTTTCTCGACATTCTTCCAAGACTGTGACGGGGGCCGGGAGATCTCGAGCTCTAGCAGTACGGCTGTTAGGAGGAGAATCCAGTCGGGTCCAGCGCAGTCTGGACCAGTCGAGTCGAGTCGAGTCTGGTAGAGTACAGCACGATATAGCTGCCCATGAAGAATAGTACCGTTGTTGTCATCGTTATCATTACGGCAGCTGACATGGGTGCACTCTTTCAGTGAAACTGTTGCTGCAAAACTCACTCTGCCGAAAGTAGAAACACTATGGTCATTTCTTGCAAATCTCCGGCCACCTTCACGCCTAAACTAGAACCAACTCCGAAACCTCAGAAATCAACCCCACATCCTCCATGAACACCCCAAACCCCGAACGCCCAACTCCCCGATGCCCTGGAGCTCCAAAGCCCTAAACTTTGGCCCTAAACTCTAGACCCTATAAACCCTAAACTCCCTAAACCCTAAACCCGAAACCCTGAACCCACCACCAAGCCGGGCCTGTGAAGAAAGTCCAGAGCCCGGAGTCCACCCCGCAGGGCGCAGCAAAGCAGAGGCAGCGGAAGCCGAGAACTTCGGCTGCGCCTCGGCTGCTGGGGACGGGGGCGGGGGCTTCAGGGGCTTCGGGGGTTGAGGGGATTTATGTAAAGGTTCAGAGGTTTAAGGGGTTCGGTTTTAGGGCTTCGGGAAGAAACAAGGGGTTTCAGGAGTTTGGGGGTTGAAGGCTTCATTCAGATATCTCGGCTTAGATGTTGGGGCTTGTAAGCTTTGGGTGCAGGCTTGAGGCCTCAGCCATGTCTGGAGTTGGTGTTTTTGTGTTATTAGACAGGGCTTGGAAAGTACCTTTGAAAAGGTATACTCGGAGCCAAAAGTACCTTCATCGGGATTGCGAGCAGTTGCATCTACCAAGAGTTCTAGCTACCGGGAAGCCTTCAAGCAAGAGAGCCCCGGAGCCCCTAAAGTCGCCAACAGCACATGCTCTTGCTACCTTTTTTTGGTAAAAGGGCCCTGCAATGCCCGAGCTGCTCTTGTAAGCTTGCTCACCTTGACACTCTCTGGAGCCCCAAGAGACCCCGAAGCCCAAACTCTGAGCCCGAAATCCTACGGTCCTTGCCTTTACCCTCGGATCACTCTTACCCTTAACCCCTCAGCGGGACATCATCATCATAATGAAAGTTATACTCGTAAGGACCCATAATAGTCACACTCATAGCCTTTGCGAGACGAGGTGCTCGGCCATCTCCAGTGCGGAGGGCCCCAGAAGCTGTTCGGGGAGGCCACGAGATTTGGGAGTTCAGGTCTACAGTTTCGGGGTGGCTTGGGGGGCTTCAGGGCTTGGGGTTTAGAGTGTCGAGTTGTTTAGGGGCGTCTGGTCTTCAGAGTCTGAGGCTTTGGGGCTTTGGGGGGGGCTGGAAGGTATTCGGCATTGTATCATTCCGGCCCAGTTGCCCCAATCCTTCTACTCTTGCAATCATTGCTGGGCATGCGCTGCACCACCTCTCATGGCCATGCTTCTCCCGCACACAGGCACCCAAGGAGACCCAACCCTGAACAGTAAGCTTCAAGGGATAAAGTCCCTCAAGGCCTCGAGGGCAACGCAGGCATGCTGGCATGCCGGGCCCTGGTGGGGAAAGAGCCTGGAAGGCGGCATTTCGGAGGTGCGGGCGCAACTTCCGCGACGCTTCCAGCGCTGACCGGCAAACCCAGGCAGATGTTTGCTCTCGGAAACTCTCTTCTAGACTACTCTTCTAGACTCAGAAAGAAAAAGGACATGCCCGCATCATTCGGAAGAGCTGATGAAAAAGCCGACCCTGCAGGCCAACACACTTGAAATCTCGTGGCCAGGGCACCCCAGTAGGCCCACCAAGGATGGCGGGCGAGATTCTGCCAGCTCCGCCGCATCGCGCAGGAGACCACTCTGGGGAGAGGCCGGGCTCCGTGTTTTGTTGGGCTTCGGGGGCGGGGCGTAGGATCTAGAGTTGAAGTGGTTTCAGGTCTAGTTGCTTGACCCTGCACCCTAAAGCCCTACACCCAAACCCTAAACCCTAAACCCTAAATCCTACACCCAAACCCTAAACCCAAAATGGTTTAGAGTTTTAGGAACCGGGGCTCCAAGCCCAGAGGTGCTTTTGACGATCCGTTCCTAGGATTTGCACTGTCCTCCCGCCAGGTCCCTAAAGTTGCCAGGCGGGTAGTAGATAGGGGTGCCTTAAGAGTCAGAATAGGGTGCTGGTGTAGATAAATACTAAATACTCATAGCTACGCTGTACTGTAATTGGCGTTATTTCCTAGGAACCTTGGTTATTTGTGCTTCTGCACGATTCGTTTTTGCTTGGGGGGGGACCGGCAAGCCCTGAGAGGCCTTGCCTCCTCCGAAGCGTAGAGCTGGTAGCGATCCACGGCCCTGTACCTCAGAGCCGTCGGCTTGCAGGAAAAGGGCCCAGGGTCCAGACTTTAGGCTTAGAAATTCTTTTTAGGAGATTAGATGAGTTTAGGAGTTGCAGGATGTAGGCGTTGCAGGGTGTGTCTCAATGAAGGGCGCGCTGGTGCCAGGCGCGCTGCATGTCCGCCCCTGCCAGCACCCAAAGGCTTCTGCTGCAAAGGCCCTTGCCTTGAGCGCGCCGCTTAAAGCGCGCCTTGGTTTCCTACGGTTTGGAACGCGTCGCACACAAAATCAACGGGGTCCGCACGCTCCGGCATGGCTTCTTCGCTTTTGGTGTGGGATGCGGGGTTGCTGGAAGCGAACTCAAACTGTTGCAGGGAGGCCCTGAATCGAAACTGAATGAAAGCATGCGAATCGAGGAATGCCTACTCGCCTGGGGGAGCTTACTCGGTTTTCGGCTTTGAAAAATTCAGGTCTGGGGAGCTCCAGAGGTCCACTGGCCATGGCTTCATGACTGCAAATCCGCGACTCCTGGACTTTGGAGTTTGGGCCCCAGTCTGGGCCTCACGGCCCCAAGCAAAGTCTCTCTATGTCGCCATGGAAGATGTGAAGAGACCTTTCCTACGCCCCGGACTCCAAAACGCTAATTGCTTTTCAACCCTTCCTCCCGTGCCCAGAACGAAATTGCCCGCGAGTGCTACAAAAGATGGGCCCTCAAGTTTAGCGCCCTACACTGGTGTATGTATATTATATATATATATATATGTATATATACATACATACATACATACATACATACATATATATATATATACATTATACATACATACATACATACATACATACATACATACATACATACATACATGGAAGAAGTCAACTGCAATAGGAACCACATGGGCCCGCAATCGAGATCGAGATGCACCTTCAGAGCCACATAGCCGAAGTTATACTCTTCCTGCTCCTGGCGCAGCACCAAGCTGGAGAGGCTTAGTAGGTCAACGGCTCAGGTGGAAAGGTGATCGATGCCACGAAGGTCAGCTCAAACAGCAAAACCGGTGGAAGCAAGCGAAAGACTGCACCCCGCAATCCCTCCTTGGCTCCCTCTTGCAAGTCCAAGACTGCCTCGTCAGCGCAGAGCCAGACAGTGGCAAATGCTCCTGCAAGGAGGGCAGATCACTGCGCAGCAGCATGCTTGTTGCAGTTGAAGAGCGAGGTTGAAGGTGGCACAAAGACTTTCACATTAATGCTTTACCGATCAGACCCAAGAAACCACAACCAGCAGAGGAACAACAGCCACCAACAATAATAGCGACGACGACTACCTCCGCCGCAGCCACGCCCACAACAAGAAACCACGACAACGACCACGACACAAAGCGACGACGAGTTGTGCATCGGAATGCAGAGACCAGTCCTGTTCCAAGCCGCCCACGAACGCGGAAGCGGTCACAGAGCAGGACTCCGGGACGAATGGCATGGAGGCTCTGGCCCTGCAAATTGGAGCGCCCATACTGCAGGAGCTGTTGCACATCGTGCTTCCTCCCTCGTAGTGACATACGGAGAACCTGTCCTAGATCAAATTAGCAGATCATGACCTTGACTATCAGAAAAATCTCTAAGTCTTCAAGGCTGATAGTCTCCAAGCCAACGCCCCGGCACAGACGCCTCCTCACAGTCCTCGATGTCGTCGTCGGAAGCCGGCGCGGAAGAGCTTTGTCTGCCAGTGGAACTTCTTTGAGGCTCCAAGTTTGGAGTTTTCCCTATGAGGTCGAGGGCTTCAAATGCTACCAACTCCGTCACTGCAGACTTCCGGCAAAGAGGAGAGACCTCGAGTATGAGACCCCTCCCCATCCGACCCGGCTTTCGCGTGAAGTCCTCCTCAGCACGGATCCTACCCCGACCTCGCCGACGGCGCTTCGGAAGCAGCCTGACGTTGATTTGAGCTCTCGGGTATGAGGCCTTGGTCTTGAAACGAAACCTCGCCCGGAAACCATGGGCTCGCGTGAACTGCAGAGATCTCGGTAAGGCTGGACCTCGTAAGCCCTAAGCCTCACAAGCCAAAATAACCTCCAATGTCAGAAACTCGAAATCTTTCGTTCGTACTTAGATCATAACTCTTCTGCTTGGCTGTCTTCTTCTTCCTCGAATCTCGGTCCGACAATCTTTTGGTACCCTGGCTTTGCTACTAATATTTGTGTGGCCACGGCTATCCTATACTTGCTGTAGCCGGTGTTGACATAAAAACAATGCTACAGTTGCCCGTTCATCCTGTTGTTCGTGCCTCGTGAATCTTGCTACTATTACCGCATTCTTCATAGCAATGACACTCCTGTTGTCAGTGGGGGGTCCTTGGTCACTATTACTATTGGCACATCTCATTTCGCAATGGCATTGCTTGGAGTCTCCCGCCTAAACACTTGCTAGAGGGACCATAAACCCTTCAAGCCGCACCCAAAAATCGCTAGAAAGCGCCCTTGCTGGAGCCTCGGAGGAGGATGAACTCCGCACTCGGCTGCGGCTGCGGCTGCGGCTTCGATCGCCCGCCATGGCCACATGGTCCGAAGAGAAGAGGATAAGGGCTTTTTGGCTCAGGGCTCAAGACCTGTAGGGTCCAGAGTTTATGGCCCGGGGTTCAGGATTTAGGGCTTGGGGCTTAGGGCCTCGAAAGTTGAGGGTTGAGTGTGCTTCTATTGCTATGATTGCGTGGTTTTCGGTCCGTCCTTGCTTTGATTACAGCAGGCCCCTGTAAGGAGCGGATTCGAGAGACTCTGGCTTTGATACAACATGTATGTACGTGTCTGTGCATCCTATTAGGTCCCATGTACAAAAAGAAATGTTGAGGATCTGAGGGTCTCAGACTTTGGGATCTGGGATGGCCTCACAAGGCTGGGGCAACGCATGGTCGGCCCAACTCGGCCTCTCGACGCGCAAGCTTCGGAGACATTGTTTCAGTTCAGGGCCGCAGCAACTTCACTTGGGCTTTGCGAGTGTCTACACGACTATAACCCGATATGTTGAGAACTTCTTCTTACCTGCATACATGAACGCACAGCAGGAGGGAGAAAGAGGAAGAGAGAAAGAGATTAAAAAGCAACGAGCGAGACAAAGAGAGAGGGAGATCTGTCTCTCTCTGTCTGTGTGTGTGTGTGTGTCTGTGTGTGTGTGTGTGTGGGTGGGTGGGGGTGTGTGTGTGTGTGTGTGTGTGTGTGTGGG
>CAJNJA010096530.1:0-19216 GCA_905231915.1 Symbiodinium necroappetens
CGCTGGATTAGAAACCCAAGCCACCTGCTAGTCGTTCTCACTCCTAGCAGCTGCAGAGAGTTGTGCCTTACTTTGGCTCAAGACCGGACTAGCGTGTCGCGTGATTAAAACGAAGGCTCTGTCCGAGCGTTGTGAACAGCAGTGCTTTGCCAAGGGTTTTGTTGAACTCCGGACTGTCGTTCGGTCTTTTTCGAGTTCTTGTCTTGGATCACAAAAACGCTCTTCCAAGTATTGGAGAATGCGCAAGCTGAAGCTCAAGAGGTTCTGTCACATGGGTAAACTATCAAGCAAGTTCCTTGCTAAAAAGATGTCGAATCATTCTTCGAATGTCTTCGAGAGAAAAAGGCTCCCACAGTTTACGTGCTTGTGCCTTTGCACTAGAAAAACCAAGAGTTTTGCTTGCTTTTTGCTTGCTTCGGCACAAGTGTTGTCGTTCCAGCATTTCTGCCTGAGTTTTGCATGAAGATTTTCAGTGAAGCGGATGCTTTGAACGAGTTTGTTCTAGCCACTTAAGAAAACAGGTTGGACACCTGCCACTGATGGCTCTGCGGTTGGATACGCCGGCGTGGCACGTAGGTTGCAGACCCGACTCAACCTAGAAGCTGTTTGTTTGGACAGCCATGTGGGCAAGCGGGCTGTAGCCAAGACAATATGAGCTTGTACAGACGCTGGACGAGGCATCTTGTACCAGCTCTTCTGATTGCAAGAGGCCTACCTGGACGAATTTGAAAAGTCGACCAGAAGCACCGTTTTCCAGAGCTTCGTTTGGGACCCAGCGATCGCCAGACGATTTTGCTCCAAGAAGCAGATTCAGACCACGTAAAGTCTTTGGAGCACTTGCATAAAGGTTCGCTTGCACGACGACAACAAAAGAGAAAAGTGAAAAAAATACGCAAATGTGATGGATTGTCTCCAGTGTCCTTCTTTTAGCCTTAGCGCTGTCCGTGTGACAAACGCTTCCAATGGCGATGCGGCTCGTTCTCTTAAAACTCACCATGGTGTTCTTGAGCTCCTAGAGGCTCAGAGGTCCACTTCCGCCTTGTCCGGAGCGGTCAACTTGTCCGGAAGCTTGTGTTAGAATTTTTGCGCTTTCTCGGCGCACGATCGCAATGTTCGGAGCCATAGAACGTGATGGTCAATGAAACTCAACTGTCAAAGCTGGTCGACTTCCAAGTTCCCAAACCCAAATACCTCGAAATTTGGCCAAAAGGCCTTTTCAGGTCCCAAAAGTAAGTCTGTGGAAAGGCTGTGCCCATGCATTCATCACTTTCTCTTGTGCGCAAGTGTCCAGTGCAAGATAACACGCACACGACCAACATCCACGCAAACGGTGAGCAATGCAAAAAATGCTTGGCAAGCACTAGGAATGCAGAAGTTTCCAGAAGTAATAAGACGCAATTGCGCAGTTTTCTTCTTTTATGTTTTTAAAAAAGCCGCAGGCTCAATTCCGTTTTCGAGATCTACAAGCAAGACTCTGCAACCATCCAACGTGCCATGGCCGTCACATAATTCTTCACATTCCTTGCACACCACTGTGCGGAAGTTCTTTGCTGTTGCATTTGACAGTGTTCATCTGGCTTTGTTTTGAGCTTTTTGCAGCTTCATACACGCGTTTCTGTTTCTACGGTTTCTAATGTGGCTTTCTGTTTCTTTGTAACATGCATCGAGCGACCCTTCTCAGAGTTTTCAATTTTCGTCATTGAAGGCCAACCCAGCACTGGCCGTTGGAGTTTCAGACCTTCGCTGTTCCGTCGAGCAAGTCACGTTGCTAAGTGTTGAGAAGTGTTGGAGCGGTTCTGCATCATATTGCCGTGACCAAAGAAAGTGTGGCATGCGAAGTGGTTTCTGACCAAGTAGACATTTGTGAAGAAGTGGCGTGTGGAGTGGCTGCTTGTTTGTACTTCTCCATCGAAAGTGTGTCGTCTCGAGTGGAACAGATAGGAAACACAACAAACAAGCACACGACACAAAAGCTCTCGAGTCATTCAGACACCGAAATTGTAACAAAATCCGCACTCAGAACTGAGTCTTCAATCTGACCAAGTTCAGAAGAGCCTTTGCCGACACTGTATAGTGGAGCTTTGGGAGGTCCTGCCTTCGCTCACTTGAAGCTTGCGCATGGCAATGTCCGACACAAGCCCCCGCACTTAATTCACACGGAGTTTTCTTGCAAATCGAAAACAAAGAATGAATGCAAGGCTCTCTTGTGTTTGCAAGATTGGTTTCGATTCATTTTGTGTGCGATGTGTATCTTTGTCGACTCCAATTGCTAGCTTTGTTTTTTGAGCAATGGTTGGAGTGCAGAAACTCCATTCCAAATTTTTGAGCTGGACCAAGGTGGCAATACCAAAATTGCATGAAATTGTAGCCAAAACCAAAGATTCCGAATCTGTGGTTGGAAACACTTGCACTTGTTTTGTACAGATTTGTGGTGCGAAACCAGAACGTTTCCAAAACAAGGTCGCAAAATGCCATTGTCCGACAGGAAAAGAATGGTTGCTGGTCTTGCTTGGATTGTTTTCTTTAGAGTGTTGTTGGATGTTGATCTGACTTTGCTTCCTCTCAAAAGTCGCCAGTAGTTCAGGTCGAAGAACGCATAACATCAGCCGTTTTTGTTCGCTGGTTGTGTAGTTTTCAAAGTGAAACAGCGTTTTCGCTTTTTGGATGTTTGGTTCGTTTGGTGGCTTGGATCGAGTGTAGCTATGCTGTCAACAAGACCATACCATGCAAAAAGAAATGGTGCATGGAAAAAAATGCTGCCTTCCTACCCTTGTTCAGGAAGTTTACGAAGAATTTTCGCGTGTATGCAATTCAACACATTTATTTTTTCAACAACATTCTTGCCTCTTTGCATTGACTCTTTTCATTGCTTAAATCGTTTCAAGGCGGTTTTGAAGTTTCAAAGCGCTTGCGTATTGGTTCCAAAGCAAGGAGGTGCTGGTGAACGAAGTGCTAGGGTGCAACTTGTCGCAAAGCCCGTTTCAGGTCAACAAAGTCTTAGCGGACACCCGTACAACTCTTGAACACTGAATAAACTTGACTTATCGCGAAAGCTCGTAGAGTAGGTGGGTGAAAGGGTGGAGGTGGTTGCCGCCAGTGCTCGTTAACTTGCACTTAGACGTAGAAGCTACGTCATTTTGAGTGTGTGGCTGTTTGACTATTCAAATCAAGTTTCAAACGATTCAACAGGAGGTTCACAAAGAACTTCGGTTTCAGGGCAGGCCTATGTTGTCCGGCTGTGTCCGACAGCTTTCGGCCCAAGCCGCGCTTGGTTTCTTTGAGGGGTCTTCTCTTCCGGTGGCGCAGCAGCCGCATGGCAGATGGTCTCGCAGGGAAATTGCGGAGAGAACCGATGGGAAGACGGGCGCCTTTCAGATATTCATGTCATGTTCAGGTCAGGTCGTGTTTTCAAGAACACGTGGTTTTGTTCCACTGATGCATCGGCCCAGCCTCAGGTGTTTAAGCTGTGTTTTGCGCTGGTAATCGCTCTGGTGACATCAAGCCTTGTCTTCACTATCAACATGACGACTGGGGCATTTGCGGTCGGCTCAATCGGAGGACAACTGCAAGATTCCATTGGCAATCGGATAGAGACGTATATGGTCGGCAAAATGGAGCCGTTGCGAATCTATTTGCAGCAAGGTGTCAACATGATTGACGAGTTCAAGTGGAATCTGAGTCAGTGGGATGACCTGCAAAAGACGCTTCCATATCAGCGGTCATTTTTGGAAACTTATTTCGACGAGTCGCGATGTTGCTCTGGACTGTGGACGAACCTTCAATACGATGATGTCGTGATGCTTTGCTGAATGTTGATCATCGTGTTACCGTGCTTTGTTAGGAATCAGGGCCTTGGGCCTGGGAATTTCAAAGATGATTCGGTGTTTGCGTTGAGTCCGATTCCAAATCCGGAAGGAAGTGCCATTCGATCGAGAATCCGGAGTGCGTTGGAACGGCAACCGGTTCAATGGAGTCAGAGATCGCCCGGCAAGACTTAGGTGGGGAAGCTCTCTGGGCAGGTGTGGTGCCTCTGCTTTCTGTGATGAGATTCGTTAGTTGTCGTTTGGGCCAGGGCAGATTTTGTTGGAACAATCCCCAAGGGATGCGTTTTTGTGGTTTGCTGTGGGTTTTGAGGTGCAGTATTCGGACACTTACACCACGGGCAACTATCCTGGCCTGGAGGCAGGCTTTTATCAAAAGCCAGTGCCGAGGTTCCATTCTGCCACAGAATAGGACACCGAAGCATACTGCTGTTCGAGCTGCAGCCTGAAGAACAAGCCGGTGCCGAGCACACAAGCCTTGGTTGCGAAAGGCCTTGAATCCATCATATCCAGAAGCCCCAAGCTCTGTCAGACTTCGGCAGGTTTGCAATGGCACTTGCTTCAACGAGCACAGTGGAGACTTCGTGCAAGTCTTGCCCGCAAGGGTTTCTGGCGCCCGCAACAACACGCTGACTTTCCGGTGCTCTTCCGGCTTTAAAAGTCACCAGTTTTCGGGTTCTAGAAAAGAGAGGCGATTGTGACAGCATGGCCCCTGGGCCCTTTGAGGTGGTATGAGAAGAAGCGCTCCCTCTCGCCATGGCTCGGCGATGAGTCCATCCGGTGCGCGTCGTCTTTTTTTCCTTGGGGCATTCGGGGTGGGACATATGCTAACAATACTCGATGCTTCTCAAGCTGATTAGCAGCCACTTACTCCTCGTGGAGTACTGCCGGCTTCAGAGCTTCCGAGCCTGCCAGCTCCGCTACCCAGCAGATCATCGTCCTCAAACCCCAATCGAAGAGCTTTGCTTTCAGTTCTGCCAGCATGTCGGCCTGAAGTTCCGTAGTGCTGGAGCTCCGAAGCATGTGCGAGGTCCTGTCCAGAGGGATCTGCGTCGGAATGCAGGTCCCGAGACAGCTGCTGGGCTGGAAAGTCTTTCGGGTTTTCAGTTCTCCGAGCTTTAAGCCCTGAAGCATTCTTCACTCTATAAGATCCCGAGATCGCAGGTTCCGGGAATTGGGTGCAGCCCATCGGTTTCGTCCATTGGCCGATCCAGGACGGCTACTGGTGCCTGGAGTGAACTCAACAATTTGAGTAGGGTTTCGGCGCATGTTGTACTATAGCCATATTGTGGTGAACGACAGGGCATGCTATTCCTGTCTGAGGCGAAAGGAAGGCCAAGGACTATGTGGATGCGGTGTAGGCTAGCTACAGCATGCTGACTTTCTGATGTTTGAACAAGGTACAGGGACATCCGCTACTACAACCTTTCCAAGGGTGAGGTTCGCTTTGCGACGCGGGTCTTTCCCTGGACCTTGTACCCTCCCGCAGTCCTCAAGTCCCATATGTGCCGAGGTGTGCACGAGTAATTTTTATTCTTCGCTGAGCTTCTGAGCTGACTGGAAAGTGCTCCGCTCTGCCCCACGAGGTACACACCCCTCTTCAGCCCCGAAGGTGCCCTGATTGGTGGTTGGGTTGTGGGCTTCAAGTTGCACTGGATCACAGCCTATCTGCGGGACTTGAACAAGCCCGAGGGGACGTTTATCTTCATTGTCGAGCGAAAGACGGGGGTGCTGATATCTGCATCAGATCCACATGTCCCAGTCTTGAAGGACTACACGACGAGCGCCGGCATGCAGGACGTTATCCTTGCAACCGAGTGTCCTGACCGCCGAGTCTCAGAAATCGCCAAGAAGCTGCTGGACATGGCAGGTGGAGCTCCGGAGGACCCTGGGGTCAAGCCAGCTCCTTTTTTTCACAGGATGGCTTGAAACCCTGCATTCTGGCATTCTTCTTTTCTTCAGAAACCTGAGAAGCGTCGGAGCCGGAAGGGAGTCGTCCATGCTACCAGACGGTTGGGAATCTTGGACGGTCGCCCACCAAAAACTCATGTTCAAACCCTCTATCAGCTGCGTGAATGAGTGTAGGTGTAGGTAGTGTAGGTTATGGAGTTATGGATTACTCATCTTGTGTGACGGCAACGGCTGCCGTGAGATGGGCTTTACAGTGGCTCTAACGACATTGGCAGCCTCAGATTAAGCCAAGTTAGTTGTTCGCCAGTGTACACAAGTATCGCGCACACACACGGCTCAATGCCGGCCAGTCGATTAATCTTCGTAGCAGCGTCGTTCACAACAGGTGTCCGTCTTGAGTGTGCGTGTTTGCGTGTGAGCCAATCGGTCGTATTTGCAGGGTTATCTTGGATGTCTTCGAGTTCATATTGCTGTCTGTCTTCGTGTCTTTTGCTGCATGCTTGCGGCATTCGTGTGCTTGGGAACAGCAGATGTGTGGGTAGGCCCCATTGTCTTGCAGATCGGAATATATGCTCATTGTGGCTGGGGAGGACTGGAGCCGCGTGAGAAACTTGATCGGCAGGCCTGAAATTAAGACAACAGGCGGGGAGGGTAAACTGCGTTCGATTGGGGTCCCTCGCGACATTTCCCGACGTCCCAGTTTTTCTCCATGAGGCGTGGAGCCAGTGGAAGAGTTCGTTCTTACCCGCGACTTTGAGCACCAAGGCAGGGTCTCGTGGGCACTCTAAATCCCACCGGGGCTGGAATCCGCAGGCCTGGATTGGGTGGTGGTCATCGCGATTCCGGGGGAGACGATTTTGAAGGACATCAACGCCAATATGCCCCCCGGGCTTGGGCACGGGGTTGTGGATTTCAGCTTTCAAGTTTTTGTTGCTGGCCTTTCAGGGCGCTCCAGTGCTGCGCTCTCCTTTTCGAGTCTTTAGAGTTTAAGGGCTTCAGGTTTTCAGGGTTTTAGGGTTTTAGGGTTAGGGTTTTGGGGTTAGGGTTTTAGGGTTTAGGGTTTAGGGTTTAGGATGTCGAACCCGAGGAGCTGCCTGCTTTGAAGTCTACAAGGTTCAGCGGCAATTCTGCCTGCTGGAGGTTGTTCTGCTTTCTGGGTTCTCGTCGACCCAAACCCTGAGAGGGTGAACCACGAACTAAAGCAACAGCAGTCATCACGACACCAAAAACCTCGAAGAGTCTGGATCCGTGATTACAACATCTTCAGGGTCTTTTCCCCAGAAAAGAGGAGTAAATTTTTCTGAGCTTTTGATGAAGGCCACCATGTCTTGCGTCTTTTCTTCAAAGGCTCGTCCGACTCGTGGCCATCCTCGGGGCCACTGGCGGAATGAAGCTCTTCTCTTCGGTGGTGCTCCTCAGCTCAGAAACTCAGAAGTCGCCTTGCCAGGTCTTGTTGAGGCACCCGTGTTTTCTGAACCTCCCCGTTTACCCCCACTCCATCTTTCGCATCTTTCTTCGGTTCTTGTCGCAGGGCGCAGACAACTCCTCCACATTCAACCACGAAAAGCTGGGTCTCTGCCCATTAACCAGACACCCAACACAGCACGAAAATTTGTAGGTCTCGACTTATGCTGGATGCACTGAATACAACTCATGTAGTCAGTGACCGATATGTTACTACACAACATCTGGCACCGCTAGAGAGCAGCCATTTTTGCGACACAAAGGCTCACAGGTTTCTTGGCGCTTTCTGCCAAGTACTGGGGAGGCGATGGCGGCGAGGTTGGAGGAGATGCAGCCGGGGCGGATGGGAACGATGTCATCGATGCCGTTGACGCTCTTCGTGTGTGAAAGCCCGCAACTCCGAGGTGCAGACATGGGCAGACCTTGAATCTCAAGCATCGGGTGGGATTTCTGTTTTGTGGGCATGCGCTGCCTGAGGCAGCTCTCCGCTGTAGACACCTAATGCTGTATGCCACCTTGCAAAGCAAGTCGTTGGCGATTGAATCGTTGCTTAGGTTTAGGTAGGGTCTTTGGGGCGCTGTTTTCCGACATGTGTCAAGGCGAGGTGCAGCCAAGTGGATTGTGCACAGAGATGTTGTCCTTCGGAGCCTTTCCATTTTTTGCGTTGGGGTGCATCCCCACACACTATTTAGTGTTGTGCCCGAGAGGGTACATCAGTTGCCTTTAAGGCAGTTGTGGCGTCTGAGAGTGCTGAAGCAGCCGCGGCCATCTCACATGAGGAGGGTGTTGCTTCTACGCAGGAGTCTTGTATGAAGGGTCTGCATAAATCTCATGAGTGAGACTGCGGATGCAATGCGCGCCTGAGATGGACATCGCTGCATGATAAAATGTTCTGGGCCGGGCGCAGCCTGCGAACAGCTCAAGTATTTGGCGGAAAG
Organism: Symbiodinium necroappetens; assembly: GCA_905231915.1. NCBI lineage: Eukaryota > Dinophyceae > Suessiales > Symbiodiniaceae > Symbiodinium > Symbiodinium necroappetens. The sequence continues at coordinate 8,135 of CAJNJA010096530.1, forward strand.
TATTCGACCCTGAGGACCCAAAGCTCATGGAGTTGCACCCAAACATCCTTAGCTAAACTGGCCAGCTTGAGACTCCGGCCAGTAGGATGTCGCGTCCAGGCATGCCCGACGCCCGGCTTGACGCCAAAGCTTGCAGTTCTTACAAGCTTCCGGGCAGCCATATGCAACCTCTCCTCGGGAAGAGCCCTCAGCCAAACAGTGAACCCTCGAAGCTCCTCGAGAACATCTGGACCTTTGGCTACCAGGCTACCACCTCTGTCCGACTCCTCCAACCTCAAAGACTGTTTAAGATTTCCCAAGTCCCAAGAAGCCAACATCTCTGGCGAAGCGATGTTTGTGCGCTCTGGTTGCCCATGGCATCTCCAGAGCCGCTAAAAACCAGGTGACTTGACGAGGGAAGTTTTGCATTCTTGCAGGTTTGGGGCTTTCGGGTTTAGGGTATGTTTTGGAGCATCTTAGGGTGAAGGCACCAGCCTTCAATTTCCCGAAAGCCCCCAACAAATCAAACTAGCTTCCGACCCACATTGTCCACATCTTTCTTCCCATTCCATCTGCGCAGGGCTATGTTCAGAGTGTTTTGGGATGCGCCTCAATGGCTGCACTGGGTTTATGAGAATGGGGAATGGGGACGATTTCCTGACATTCAACACCTGCTCATGCCGGTGCTACTGCTGTTGTAGCGCTGCTGTTGCTGCTGCCGCTGTTGCTGCTGCTGCTGCGGCTGCTGTGGCTTCTGCTTTATCTTTCGCCGCTGCTGCTGCATCTGATGATGCAGCGGTGTCAGGTCGCGTTCACCGAGCGACGTCGCAGCCACTTCTTAACATCTGCTGCTTGTCAACCATGATGCACATGATGATGAGCCCGACGTTTCTCGGTGCCCGTGCCAGATTTCGGTTCCGATGTCAAAGCTGTCGAAAGCCATGTCGGATAGCGGGCCAAACCTCCTCCCCTTGCACCCTTCAAGCTTAGAAGGCGCAGAACACCACAACCCCAACTCGAGAGTTCCGGCTAGCCCGGAAGCTTTTCTTCACGCGTCTGCACCGGTCCCTAGACGTCAACACCCCCCTGGCTTTGTATTCGGCCAGGCCGGATTCGCCAAGAGGCACGCACGCCTTGCCTTTCGAGGGCTTGCGCCAGGGCGCCCGCCCAGACTTGTAGTCAATGAGAGGGGAGTTTTCTGTTCCGGGAATGGTCCTAACCTTGGCCACGGAGGAGCACCCAAACCCCAAACCCAAACAGCCGGAGGCATTAGAGAGCTTTTCGACAGCGTCCGCGGAGTTGTGGTAGAGAGCCAGGGCTCGGGACCTGGTTGCAGAGTTCTACAGAGGGGTTGCTACAATGCTGTGACGGTTCTCTACAGGGATCTCAACAAGGGTGAATCTCAGCTCTTGTGAACCCTGCGACACGAGGTGAAGCCTTCATCCCCGAATCAGCAGCAGCTCCTGGCAGTATCCCATAAATGCTCAGCGGTCGTTCAGGCGTGGGCAGGCTCGTATCGTAACTTTCAGGGAGTGCGGTCCTTCACGGCTTTTTGCCTCTGCAGCAGCCAACAAAGAGCCGAAAACTTGCCGGGTAGGAAGCCAGATTCATGAGTTGGAGTTCGATGCCGAGGTCGCAGGTACTCGTGCCGTCCTCAAAGAGGAACAGGACTCACATCGCGAGACTTCCACAGTCACTGCGCCGAGACTTGCGACAGTCGCCTGGCTTTGCCTTCTTTCTGCAGGGAGGAGAAGCCCACGGAGACACTCTCAGCAGTCAAGGTGCCGCAAAACAGAGCTATCGGCTCAAGCTTGATAGACAAGCCCCGAAGTACTGTAGCTGAAGATAGGACGCCCTTGAACGCAGTCATGCGGCTGGTCCTTGCTGCGGCTGGAGCCATGATTCCTTCCAGCATTCACGCGCTTGTAGTCCAGAGCAGCTCGCTTGACTCTACGACTTCTTGTCATGCAGATGTCCTTTAGTAACCTTAGTTTCAGCGGCCAGAAGAGTCTCTATGTGTTGGCTTCTCGGCGGCAGCCTTTGAACGGCCAAGGTCAGAGTTCTTATCCCCAATGTGGGAAAGAGTCGGGCGCCGTCTTTCTCCAAGGTCCAAGAACCCTAAACCCTAGACCCTAAACCGGGGAAGACCGGTAAGACCTCTCCATGTCTTGAGTTTTGAACCTTCGATCCCCTTTGATCTTCCCCTGGAGGTCAGCCCACCAAGGATGCGTTCGATCTCATTTATCGCGATGCGGTGTGGGGCGGGAACGGCGTCACCAGCTCCAAGTCAGGTCCCTGACAGACGAAAAGGTTTGGGGTCCGGCTTTGCTTTGCGAGTTTTCTGCATTTCCGCGGCCTGCTTGTTGCGTCCCGTGAGGAAGAGGCAGCTCTTGGGGTGTCGGGACAAAGCTGCTTTGCAAGACGATCACCGAAGCCTTGATGGAAGTCGCTGCGGAGAGGCAGGCCGCAGGCCAGAGCGATTTCGAGCTGAATCTTCTGGATGCTCCCAGTGGAGATTTCTTCTGGATGCCCGGATGTCTGGAGCACATCTCCTCCAAGCTTCCGGAAGGGGCCAAGCTGAACTATCAAGGAGTCGACGTCTCCACGGTGGCGAAAGATACAGCTGAAGGCAAGCGAGCGTCTGCGCAAGCGTCGCTGCCCAAAGTGAAAATCGAGCCTTTCCTTGCGATGGACCTTTCAGAAACGAACATCCTTGAGCGGACCTTTCCGGGAAAGAAGCTCCTTGGCTCGCAACGCTTGTCTGCAGCAGGATGCATCGCTCTGTTGTTGCTTGTGGCCCAGGGCTTAACGGCTGCAGCATCGAAGTTAGCTGCCGAACAGCGCCCAGGTTTGATGTTATCAACTGCCACGATGCCCTTCAGCACAATCCTTTGAGTCAGGCATGTGAGGGTGAAAGGTAGAAAGTTTAACTGTGAGGGTGAAGTGTAGAGAGTTTCAAGGTTTCAGGAATTAGAGATTTCGGCTTCAGAGTTTGTTGGGGCCCCGAATTGCCAAGCCCGACATTGTTTGCTCACCTCGCTCGGAATCTGCGCGCAGCCCAAGTTGCACCCTCGCCACCAGGTGAAGGAAATCGTCGCGAACTTCAACAAATGCGCCAATCGCCTGGTGGTGGATGTAGACATGGCCGGGACAAATGCGCAAGACATCAGTCCAGGACCGGTTGCAATGAGAACCCAAGTCCGGGCTTGTGGTCTCAGGTGTGGGCGTTTAGGACTAAAAGCCTTAGACTCTTTCAACTCTTCAACGCGTTTGAGCCTCCGCTAGTGAGCGTGAAGGACAGTTCCGCGCTATCGACCTGACCGACGCCCCCTTCAACAACAAGCCGGACTCCGGGCTGCGCTTAAAAGGTTGAGGCGTGGAAGGTGGAATTTGCATCCGCTTGTGCAGAGAAGCAGACTCACCCAGGAATGCCTGGTGGTCAATCCCGATCCTGTGTCGGTTCCCGAAAGGGAGCACTTCGCCATCTTCAAGCTGCCTCTGAAAGCGTAGAAATTGCGGTGTTGTGCATCCGTGGACAGCGCAACTGCGCCGGAGAAACATCCGCCGTCGGCGCATGACTTGGGGATTGCTCCAAAAAAGGGCAACAGCAACAGCTACGGCTTCGACGACTACCGTTGCTCTCATAAATATCAGCATGTTGTCATCATCACCACCACGACGACTACTGTGACACTGCTGTGCTGCTACTGCTTCCTAGTCCTACTCCGACTCGAAGTTCTACTCTCCCACTCCTACTCGTATTCCTACTTCAGAAGCTGCTCATGCTACTACTACTGCTACTACTACTACTACTACGACGACGACGACGACTACTACTACTACTACTACTATTAAGACACGGAATGCTTGTCGATGCCAAAGATGCAGAACCCGGTACAAGTTTAACATGCACAGCAGCACGTAGAAGCAAAGCCCCTGAACTCCGGAAGCCACTAACCGAACAGAGTCCTAGAATCGAGACTTTCTACCCGACCCCCCTCCGCATCATGGGTCTCGAGGAGTCCAATGTGCCCTGGCGAACAAGCATGCAGAGGAGGGTTGTGGTCTTCTCTTTGGTTCAGCCTTGAACTGCTGAAACCTGCAGCCTCAAATGAGGAGCTAAAGGGGGCGAGGCCCAGTCTTCTGTTGCTCAAAGTCCCGAACTTTCCCCTGTAACGCTGCTGGGGTTTTGAAGCATAGGTGCGCCGAGCCCAAAATATCCATGCCTGAGTGCTCCTCCCACGACCAAACCAAACTCTGGAAGTAAGCAGTGCCTTATTGAAAGCTTGTAAAGGCACCTCGTTCAGCTGCTTGGTGTTTGGGTTGGGCACTTCAAGCTACTTTCCATCAGCTATCATGACAAGGTAGATGTGGTGCAGTGTGCAGGGTGAGTGGTAAGAGCTCCTCGATGGCTTTCCCAGCGTTTTGGTGCCCACTGGTTCCGACATCCCAAGCTTCTCTCCGAAGGATGTGACACAGTTGACGCGAGCTGGGCCCTTAGTGATCACTTGTCATTAGCTTTGAGCTTGTCTTGCACAGGACTTGAGGTTTCAAGTTGCGGGACCTGCCAAATGCGCACGAAAACTAACTTTCTTTATACAGGTGCCCTAAACCGTTATAAATTCCACTTTCACACAAACAAAATGAATTTGCTGAGATGGCTGATCGCGGGGATCCGCCTCCATTGTGCCGCCGGCATGTTTTTGGCATTTGGAGGTGTTTGTTGTATCTGGTCAAGACGTGATCAAGCTAGAACTGAAATGTGTGTCTCAGTTTGCTTCAAGCTTTGAAGTGCATGCTTTTTCGGAGCCTGCAGGATATATAGTCCAGTGCCTGAGCATCGGGGGCAGCAGGGCCCTCGACCCACGTGGCCTCGAAGCTCCGCTGCATGGGAAGGCATCTTCTCCGTCGCTGCCTGCAGCGAATCTGCGATCTTGACACTTGGAACTGCCTTTGTCAGACGCATGTCGTGTTGCGTTTATCACGGTCAGATTTGCGCATGAGTTTTGATACCGCTAGCTTCACTGTTTTGTCGTGTCGTCTGCTGTCTGTTGCTCTCGGTCTTCTTGTCGGTGACAACGTTGTCTTGCATCTGCCGATCAGCAGATGGTCATCCCAATCGACTAAGGCTTCGGTGCCACTTCGGATTTGCTGCATTGCCAATACTCCTGTGCGTAATGCTATTCTTACGTGCTGCATAATTGCTTGCCGTCTTGCTGTTAGTACTATGGACTGTCATTATGTTCCTAGCAATTTCCGTGTGCAATCATGGCCAATGATTGTTACAGTACACGCTTGCAGTGCAGTGCTCGCATCGGGTACGATCATCATCATCGTCATCATCATCATCATCCTCATCCTCATCATCATCTCCATCGTCATCGTTATCGTCATCGCCATCATTATCGTCATCGTCATCGTCGTCATCAACAACCTCCTCCTCTTCCTCCTCCTCCGTCTCATCCTCATCATCAGCCTTATCATCATCACCATCAGCATCATCATCACCATGTTCATCATCATCATCATCACCACCATCATCATCATCATCGTCACCATCAGCATCGTCATAATCGTCATCACAGTCATCAACACCTCATGATCGTCATCATCATCATCGTCATCATCATCATCATTATCATCATCATCAGCTTCAGCATTAGCACAACTAGCAGGCTTACATGTACCACCGATGATCATCGTGCTGCTTTAGCCATCACGCTAGCGCCACATGCCCAGGTGCTGTGGAACACCTATCTCTTTCTTTCGCACAATGTTTGATTGTTGGTCCATTGGCAGTGATGCTCTTGTTTGTATCGTTTTGTCTCATCATCGTGATACTTTCTTTACTTTCTGCACTCTGCTCAAGGGCCGCTTAAGGGCGGGAGGGAAACTGACCACGTCAATGGGTTTTGGGAGCGAAGAAGCCGTGTCCCAAGGACGACGGTGTTACGAAGTTGCCCGAACATCACAACGCACACACCCTCTTCTGCGGCGAGAGAAGAAGATGTGCACCACCAGCAAAAGAACCTTCACGCACCTAATCCTGAAATCCCGGCCGAAATACCATCGGAAGCTGAAGACACTGCCAATCGCCAGTCTAAATAGCCTAAACCGCCGCGCCCTCGAGCCTGAAGCCTAAAAGCCCATGCCCGGAACAGGCCAAAGCCCTAAAGGCCTGAGCGGGCCCGTAATCTCTCGGCCTCAGGAGATAAGTTCCTCGGGCGGCGATGCCCTTCTGTGGATGGTCGTGGGCCGAGCCGAGTTGGAAATGTTGATTTTGGATTATAGGTGTTGGCGCACACTTCGTGTTTGACGCTCAAGATGTTTGGTTTCGGGTCCAAAGTCCCTGGCCGTTGTCATGTGGACAGTTCTGCAGGTCTCCCCTGTATTGGAGGCTGCGCGGCGGCAGTTGATGCAGGCAGCGTATGGTAGAAGCGCCTGGACAATTCTAAGTTTGGTTTGTCTGTCAGTCTTTCATCAGCAGACAATGGGATGATCACATAGTAGCAGCCCAGCTACCTATCAACAGCTCAACATAACGATCGCCAACAAATTACAGGTAACTTGCTCGTCATCATAGCTGGATATATGATTCGCGAGTCGGGCAGACACCAGCTGTTACCAGACCGAGCGAAAGAGGTGCAGTTGCACCAAAAGGTCATGAGTGGTGTTGCGAATGATAATCTTTGTGATTGTCTGCATCGTCGTAGGTGTCTTCGTAGCAGTTAGGGCCGTTGGTAGCCGACATGCTATCGTAGTCGTCTTAGTATGTCTTAGTCAACAGTGGTATCTTCAGCAGCAGCATTACACAGCATGCAGTCCCAGCATCGTCATGCAAAGCTGCATCGTTTCTGTCGTCGTCGCCACCACCACCACCATCATCATCATCATCCTCCTCCTCCTCATCATCATCAGCATCACCATGACCATCACAGTGACCATGACCATCACCGTCATGGTCACCATCACCATCGCTATGAGCACGTTGTCGTTGTTGTCATCATCGCCGTCGCAAGCTCCGTCATCAGATCCTCGACTTCATCTTCGCCATGGGTATTAGCACTACCAAACCTTACGCTTCGCACTTCTCCTACACTAGAATCGTGGGCCGACGCCACTCTGCGGCGCAGGACAGCCAGGAGCGGAGGATGGTCGAGGCATCTTTTCGCTTCAGCTTCTGGTGTGTTTGGTGCAGGAGTGATTAGATTTTCGCTTGTGGGCTGGGATTCAGGATCAGGGGTCGGAATTGAGTTACTTGAGTGACTCTTGCAGGTCTAGATTGGCCCCCAGAGGATTAGACATGCCGCAACCCGTTACGCTCACAGTATCTTGGGCCCGAGGGACCATAATCAGAAGAGCACCGGTTTCGCATGCGTGTTCTTTCGGCAACCTGCTCAGCTTCTGACATGTCTGCTAGCCCAGAATTCCCTTGCTGCAGCCCGGTCTGCAAAAAGGCAGAAGCGGACACTTTGCGCCAGCGTTTGGAGATGTGTGCTATGGAGGTGCGTGCTAAACTCACTCGGGCTTGTGTTTGACGCCGGGAAGGGAGAACTTGCTGGAAGAAAGGTGCCATGGCCAGGGGAGAGCGAAGAGAGCTGGGCTTTTCCGTGTGGGTTTGAATCTCAGACTGGAGCCTAAGGCCCGCGCGACCACTCCGTTCACTAGTGACTCCTGCAACTCAGTTCGAGGCACATTTCAGCGGGTGTCTTGGCTAGGAACCCTAATCCCCAATCCCCTAACCTTAAACCCTATAAAGCCCTATAAAGCCCTATAAAGCCCTATAAAGCCCTATAAAGCCCTATAAACCCTATCTTTGAACCCGGAACCCTAAAACCCCAAGTGCATGCTTTGGTTTTTCTTTGACAGGTGGAGGACCGAAGGTCGAAGCATCTGCGCGAGCAGGACGGGCGCAGTAAGGAAGGACGGTCGAAGCGGAGATGTCTAGGTTGCCATCCTTTGCAATGGAGAGCACCTCAAAGATTTACCGCCCTTATGGGTTTCTGACTGATTCTGGTAAACAGAGATCCAGATGATCAGCTCATCCAATATATCCCCAGTTATCTGGTGGTTTAGGGTCTCTTGAGAGATGTTGTGTTGATGATAATTAGGTGGCATGTCATGTTTTGTTTGCAGGAAGTTGCCACAAGCGCAAGCCCTGTGTTGACCGTAGCGCGCTGCAGAGAGGCGTCCAACGCAAAATCCGAAATCCGACCGCTGAAAACCTGGTGACCTAGTGCATGGCACACCTAGTTGGTGTTGACTTCGGAAGCTCCACAGTTATGGACCCTGCGCGACGAAGCCAAGCTCTCCCCGAATGTTTCGCTTCAAGAGAGGTCTCTGTGAAAAGCACCCCTTGGACAGAACCCAGGAGCGAATCAGAGTTCGCGTCCGTCAACAACAAGAGACGACGAAGGCCTTTCCTGACCGGCTTACGGGTTTTTCGAGTTTCTAACATTTACGCTTTAAGAGGGTCCTCGGGCGGGCTTGGGGTTCATGATGCGATGTTGCTGCAAGTTTTGGCGAGATTCTTCTTCCTCTCGTGTTGCATGTTGTGAAGGCCTGAGACGCCCGAAGGCACCAAAACTCGAAACCGTCGACGAATGAATACCAAGTCTTTCCTTCTCGGCCCCAAGAAGGCCATGGTGATGAAAGCCTTGGCCCTCCTTGAAGAACGCCGCGAGCTGGAGGCTCTTTGGGAGGTAAGAGAGGTCCTACAGCTTGGGCTTGAAGCATCTGAAGGCTGCTCTTCGACCGTCGTGTCGTCTATTGCTTCCGCCTGTGATTCAACTTTTTGGGCCAAGTCTGTCTAGAGTTTAGAAGAATCATGCATGTCGGAAACGCGATAAGAAGCAAGAGGAGTCATAAGAGTTCCTGGAATCGAAACAAAACGAGAAGTCACGAGAACTTTAAAAACCATGGGGAGAATCAGCGTGGCTTTAAGTTTGTTGGTAACCTTGCCAGAAAACTGCAACAATCACGAGGGCGACGAGGCAGTCGTAGCAGTCGTACGGACCCTGAGAATCCCCACCAGTGGATAGCGTCATCCGGATCATCAGCGTTTTGTGAATTTCGAGAGCCAGTCTTTTCGATTTGGGTGATGAGCAAATTGAGGCGACACTGAAAGTGTTGTCGCCGTCGCCACCATCGCTTATCGCCATCATCGCCAGCATCTCCATCGTCTCGTCATCGTCATCATCATCATCGTCACCATCGTCGTCATCTGCCTCGTCTGAGTGCCCCCCCTGTCATTACCATCATCGTCTTCCCTCATTACATGTCGAAAAGTACTACATACATAAACCTTAAGCCCCTGAGAGGCCCTGAGCCCTAGAACGCCCAAAACCTCTGGGAGGCCGCCTGCCGGCAGTTGGAGCTGCAAGCAGGGCTCCCAACAAAGCATTTGAGGTCCGAGGCTTCGATTAGTGCTTGGGGTTTGGGGCTTAGGGTTTGGAGTTTGGCTTACTTGGGCAACGGTTTAGAGTTTGGGGTTTAGGGTTTAGGGTTTCAGTTCGCAAGCTTTCGGTTTTCGATTCTTGAGTAGGCTTCATGCGGGGTACGGTATGCGAGCGTCGGAGCGTAGTTTCACCGCTGAGACGCTGCGCCCTCTGACTGGATGTTGTAGACCAAAGGTTCGGCTTCCACATTCGGGGTTTCTAAAGCCGCTTTCGGATTGAATCTCACTTGCACGCAGATTGATCGTGAGGCTCTGGAGCATGGGCTGTTGGTATCTGTGCATCTTCGACAAAACGCTTCCCCCTGTTCCCCCTACTCTCAGATCCTCAGCCCGAATCGGTCTATCTGGCTCGAGAGCTTGGCTGGGAAGGCATGGCAGTGTGAAGAGGTGTTTGGGCTTCACAGAGCTATCGTATCTTTAAGGCGGGAGACTTTCAACAACTTTGGGATGGTTTAGATAAAATGATGGAAGCTACATCTGTTGAGTAAGTCTGGCTGCGGGAATCATCATGGTGGGCCAGGACCCGGGGAGACTTCCAAATTGAAGCTACAAAGGCACTGTCCAATCTTTCCGCTTCCTGCCTTCCCTAAACCCTAAACCCTAAATTTCTCTGGCCTTTCCGTGGCTTCTGAAGGATCTCCAAGTTGCCCCAGAGGCTCCGAAGCGCCTCCAGGTGCTGGTGCTCCATGGAAGGTCCGGCCGGCTTGCCCCTAAACCCTAAACCCTAAATTCTAAACCCTCCTTGAGACTTTTTCTGACCTCTACAAAAAAAGGGGGACAGGAGCCCCGGAATTTCAGAGACCTCGAGTCCTCGGGTCTCTCCCAAGTTCCCTGCACGCTCCCAGGCAGTCCAACGCGAATTTGGCCAACTTCCAGCAGCTTGGCCAGCTCTCCGAAAGCGGGAAAGCCACCAGAAAGTCCCTAGCTGAGCTCAGGATCTCGGGATTGAAGACGGCTTTCGGAAAGGACGGCGCCTTGGGCTCTCGGGGCGAGGGGCTTTGGTTTCGGCTGGCTTTGGGCGACTTTTGGTTTGGGAGGCTGCGACTTAGGATCCAAGGGAATCCTGGCAGTTTTGGAAAGCGGCTATGGTCCGTGCCGCAACTTCAAGATATCTTCTCCAAATGACGGGGGGAAAGCGCGAATCAGACGTGACTCGATGTGAAAGCGAATCGTTTCGGCTCTGTAGTGGGAAATGCTTTCTTTTGTGATACACAAAGTTGCCTTCAACTTTCTATTCTCTAAACCAGGGCTCGCGATCTTGGTCTCAGCTGCCAGGACGTGGACTTCGACTTCTTGGAAGGGGCCCTGCCGTGGACCTACAGGCCAGAGCTCCTTGCGTGTTATATACCACACATGCTGCACATACGTGCATGTGCTTTTTCATGCACGACTCTGTTCACCCTAGTTTTGGCTTGTATTCTTGAATACCTATCAGCCAGAATCGTTTCTTGGCCGATTGGTGTGTCGACACCAGCAAGCAGCACATTACCATGCACCATTTCAGTGTAGATAGTGGAAGCGTGTGAAAGTATGAAGATACGTGGAAAACGTCTATCTGAGGCATGTTGGTAGGTTTTGGTTTCCGCGCCGGAATCGGAAGTCAGCACCTCAGCACACGTGCGGAGAATATTGAAGCAGTTGTAATT